>WIQG01000579.1:0-61382 GCA_014925785.1 Mycena galopus ATCC 62051 | reverse complement strand
ACCGCCCGCTGTGATGCAATAACATTAAATCTCGCAGATGACCATGCCGGGCGACATTACCTTCCAGTCGGGAACCACAGTACGCACTCCAAAAACATCTCACTATTCACCTAACACGCTACTAGTATTTCGGCGCGAACCTCAGCGCATTCGTCGAGAATAACACCATCCCTGAAGCGAGGCTCGATGACATGGGTGCGTGGTGATTGACTGGACTGAGTTTCTGAAATTGACATCCTGCCCAGCAACGCGCATCATTGCGGGGTGGTATTTCCTGCACCAGGATGCGGCCGACTACCCCACGCCTAACTTTGACGCCTTCAATCCGCGAGCGAGGTGACGAACGAGCACGTCGATGTGCAAGCGGACCACTACAAGCTCGTGCGCGAGATCGGCGCGGCGAGTACGGTGCTGCTGAAGAACGTTGATGGGGCGCTGCCGCTCAAGAAGCCGCGCAGCATCGTGCTTGTCGGGAGCGATGCGGGGCCGGGGAAGATCGGGCCCAACGAGTTTGCTGATCAGGTGCGTTTCGTGGATGATGCGCATTTTTGTACTTATGGTGACTAGGGTGGCGTCGACGGGATCCTGGCGATCGGCTGGGGATCTGGGTTAGTGCTCGGCCTTTCTTGCTTCATGTCTCTAATATCGCGTATACAGAACTGCCAACTTCACGTACCTCATTTCTGTGCGTCATTCGTTGTTTAGAACTAGATTATTGAGCAACTCGGTTACAGCCGCTGGAAGCAATCCAAAGACGCGCAAGAGAGGATCGCACCACCGTGTCTTGGATATTGGACGACTGGGACACGGATCGGGCCGGGAATATGGCTATTGGCCGCTCCGCCGCGATCGTCTTCCTCCAGTCCGACTCTGGCGAGGACTACATCACCGTGGACGGGAACGAGGGCGATCGGTCCGTCGTGTTCCTTACTAATGTCAATCGACTGACGATGACCTAGGCAAAATCTCACTGCATGGAACAACGGTGACGACCTCGTGCTGGCTGTCGCCGCGCAGAACAACAACACGATCGTCGTCGTCCACTCGGTCGGGCCGCTCATCCTTGAGCCGTGGATTGAGCACCCCAACGTGACGGCCGTGCTCTGGGCGGGTGTGTCTGGGGCGGAGACCGGTAACGCGATCACGGACGTGTTGTACGGCGATTGGAACCCGTCCGGTCGCCTTCCTTATACCATCGCGAAGAATGCGTCGGACTATTCTGCGCACCTCATCCTTGGCGGGGAGGGCAGCGATGTCTTGAGCATCCCGTACACGGAGGGGTGCGTGTGCATGCGTCCTTGGAGCGAGCATTGACGGGAATTATTTTCAGACTCAACGTCGACTACCGTGCTTTCGACGCCTTCAACATCACACCTCGCTTTGAGTTTGGCTTTGGGCTGAGCTATACCAATTTCACCTACAGCAAGCTGCACATCACTACGGTGGGGGCCAGGCGTCGACTGACGAGGATCTCGAAAAGTCGTGGGCTGCTGGGAACGCGACGCCCATAGCGCAGGGTTCTTCGACCGCGATTTGGTGCGTCTCATCTCGTTCCTCCCTTGAACGCGTATGAACCCTTGTCACAGGCTACACCGCCCGGTGTTTAATGTCACATTCGAGATCGAGAACACAGGGCCGGTCTGGGGCGGGGATGTGAGTCGTCTACTTTGGCTTTCGAAGAAGCATTGACTGAAGGACCTACAGATCCCACAGCTCTACATACACATGCCCGCCTCCGCCGGCGAGCCGCCATCCCTCCTCAAGGGCTTCACGAACGTCGAGATGCTGCCGGGCGACAAGAAGAAGGTTGGGATCCCACTTTCGCGGTACGACCTGAGTTTCTGGGACACGGTTGCGCAGGGCTGGCGCCGGCCGAACGGGACGATTGGGGTGTCGATTGGGACCAGCTCGAGGGATGTGCGGCTGAGTGGGCACATCACAATTGCCTCGCAAGGATATGGCGGACATTAATCTACACGCTCGTTAGCACAGTGGACTATAGGCAGTAGATGTGTATGTAGTCATTTAGAGACTGTAAAAGTGGACAGGACATGTAGCTACGACACTTATACGATTACTTTCACATGTACTCTGCTCGCGTGCGATTCACGATTCACATAGTCTTGTTACTTCGTGCTTGCGTACGACTTAGTTTTTTCAGCTTAAAGGCAGCCCGTAGGCCGTAGGGGCTGTAATATGACCTTCCCGCAAGCCTGCTTAGCTCAGTGGTAGAGCGCTGCACTTGTAAGATCAGCTTACGTGATGAATGCAGCGGTCAGTCGTTCAATCCGGCTAGCAGGCAATATTTTTTCTTTACTCTCTCGAGCTTTTATATCTGATCACGAACCTCGAAATCATACCACCAAACACATCAAAAGGTAAAGAGTATAGGGATCAAATGGCCTAAGGCAGAGGTACCCGGCTGTAGTATCACATATGGACACGCACTATAAATGAATTCAGCGGGCGGAATGATGGCACCAATGGCGGAGTGATCTGACTGCCAGCACCTCTGCGGCGAGCTCCTACTGCCCAGTGAACCGACTGCCGGCGGTCATATCTTACCGTGCCCACTAGTATCACTGTCCTTTCCCTGGGATCTTCATTGTGCCTCGAATCATTGGCAAACCGGTTTATCGTGGTCGGGGACATGTTTTCATTCAGTCAGAATGCCCTCATGACTTGTCATTAGGCTGGGGCACCTCTAAATTCACCACCTCCTGTGGCAGTCAGATTCACCTACCGCGCTCACATTGTCTCTGGCAGTCACATCCACCTGCCGCGCTCATAACATCGTCTCGTGCCCAGATTCACCTGCCGCACTCACATCATCTCTGGCGGTCAAATCCACCCGCCGCGCTCACATTGTCGTCTTGCGGCCAGATTCATCTGCCGTGCTCACATCGTCTCTGGCAGTCAAATCCACCAGCCCCGCCCACATTGTCATCTCGCGGCCAGATTCACCTGCCACGCTCACAATGGTCTCTGGCAGTCACATCTACCTGCAGCGTTTACAAAAGTCCTTGGCCGATAGATCCACCCGCTGCGCTCACGTAGCTCTTTGGCGGTCAAATCCACCTGCGGCAGCCACATAGCTCCTGGGTGGCCAAATCCACCTGTGGCGCTTACATAGGTCCATGGCCGGTAGATCCACCCGCCGCGGTCACAACTGTCTCTGGCGGGCAAATCTAGCCGCTGGCCTCAGAACACTGTCTCGCGGTCAGATCCACCCGCCGCGCTCACATAGGCCTTCGGCAGGCATATCCACCTGCCGCGCTCACATAGGTCTCCAGCGGTCAGATCCACCTGCGGCGCTCATATAGGTTCTTGGCGGTCAGATCCACCCGCCGCACTCACATAGGTCTTTGGCAGGCATATCCACCTGCCGCGCTCACATAGCTACCTGGCGGTCCAATCCACCTGCAGCGCTCACATAGCTACCTGGCGGTCCAATCCACCTGCGGCGCTCACATAGGCCTTCAGCAGGCATATTCACCCGCCGCGCTCACATAGGTCTTCGGCGGCTATATCCACCTGCAGCGTTCACATAGGTTCTTGGCGACCAAATCCACCCGCCGCGCTCCATGGTCTCTGGCAGTCACATCTACCTGCCACACTCACTTCTACGCACCCTCATATTTCTTCTGGTGGTGGGATCTAGCTGCCAGCGCACCTAGCCTCCTAGCAGTCAGATCTTACTGCCCCTGCAACTATGCAGTTTTTACTCGTGACTCGTTTACCAACCAGTCTCCCATATCTTCCATCCCTCATGTCCTTTGAGGAATCTTATGCCGCACTTGCCAATTACCTCATTTTGCGAGCCAAATCAAGCATGGAACTGGGGAGGCTTTTGCCATACGATGGACCTCTTGTCCGACTTGTGTTACAGGAGCAGCACGAGCTGGAGAAAAAGATTCGGGCACTGCAGCACGATGGCGTCACTACCTCAGCGCATGAGCGCTGGCCCACGCTCGTGATCCTGGTCAGAGTGGTTCACCAAAACAAACAATGCCTTCTCGCATACCATTCCCAGCGCCTCGACACCATTCGCACCGCTTACTGGGCCATGGGCGGAGTTGTCGCCCATGTTCTCGCCCAGCTGCGGGCCGACATGTCCCAGGACAAGATCGCCTACCTTTGTAGCCATCATGACTCAGTGGTGGAATACTGTCAACAGCTTTCCCCGGCGATGTGATGGATCTCACTATGGGCATTGAACACCCCCCCACGGAGTCCCCGTTCGTTACAGTGGAGTGCGTGGTTCCAATTGGGGGCCTGTCGTTACGGAATCAGGAATATTAGACTTTAAAATAGGGCCTCAATATGTGCTTCAGAAGCGCGATATCGAGCATCTCATCTTACAAGGGTACTTGCGAGAAGTTTAGATACTAATTTTGTATTTTCTACTCGAGAATTGAACCGTGCCATGTCTCGTCCTGAAGTCTGCTCATCTGACAGCCAATTGAGCTCAGGTACAGTGGGTATGTACAGTAATGAGTTCATGATTAAGGAGTACCGAGTTCGCAATTTTTAGGAGTACTTGGAAAGCATTGAAGGATAGAAAGATAGGGAACCTATTGGCAAAGAATTCCGGAAAAGGATATGATCCACATGGGTCCTCGTTGTATTTGATGTCTTCCCTCATGTCGTCTCCACCACTGACGCCCTTGCTCGACAAACACCTGGAACAAGGTAGATAAAAAACTATCGGATGTGTCTGGATCTCACAGCTTTCTTCAGATCTTGCTGAAGCTCAAGAGCGGCTTGCCACGGCTGTGGCGTGTTTGCAGACCAAGGAGACACAGCACTACAAGGTACAGCAGTCCAAAGCGAAGAAAAGTGTGTTGCATTTATTATATATCCTCCACAAGACTGTCTAATGGGCCGTTCCACAAGAACGTAAAGACACTGTTCGCGATCAGTATGAAGCTGCGCAACGCAAACATGAGCAGGCTCTGGCAGCTGTTTCTGCCGCAGAGCAAGCTTTGGGCCACAGCCACGGCGGTCTGCCCTCTCCTTCACAGATAGACCAAGCTCTCCACAACCATCTTGCTACTGTGGCACCGCAGACTCAGAATGCGAAGCCCAAGGCGGACGCGGAGGCTAAAAAGGCAGAGGTGAACGCGGAGGATGTTACGCCCGTGCAACCCCAGGACCACTCCCGACCACATCCGGCCGCCTCCGGCCTAACCTCCGGCATTCTTCGCCACTTCCGGATCTTCATCCGAACCTCCGGTCCCCCGATCTCCGTCTTCCGTCTTCCGGCTCTGACCTCGGAAGTATCACGGAACTTCCTCGGACTCTCCACACAACACCAAGTCCACACGGTGTCGTATCCGATGGTTTCATCAGTCATCCGACTCACCATCACATCCTATGTCCTTATGCACTATGCTCCACATGCTTTCCTTTATTGTCTTTATTGTTATACGACTTATCTTATTGTCTTTTAGTTACTTCCTGTCAGGGGAACCGCCCGTCCGTCCGGCCATCCGTCCGTCCGTCCATCCGTCCGTCCGGCTCCGGCCCATCGCACGGCTCCGCTTCCTCGTCCGATCCTTCGTCCGGCCTCCGGACCCGCGCCCCAGCCTGCGCCTCCACCCGACACGCCACCTCCCGTCCCTCCGGACTCGGTTCCCTTCCGTCCGTCCGTCCTTCCGTCCGGCCGCTCTCACTGGCACGTGCTGTGTGATCAAGCTCGAGACCTCTGCCGAACCCTCCGGGCACGTGCTACTGGCTAGTACTTAAAAAACCTCGCCTAGCGTGAGAATCCTCATCCTTTCTTCTCTTCGGATTCTCCCGCTAGGTGCGTATTCTAGAAGCCTGTATTTAGTACCATTCAATTGAGTTACTTCGGATTCTCCCGCTAGTCTCCCGCGCTCTGCGCCGAGCTGAGGTTGCCCTTACAGCAGAAGAAAGGATCTAAGGGATCAACCGGTCAAGATTGCGAAGTTCGGTGTTGACTCGGACTCGGACCGCTACGCTAGCGCTCCGGCCTCCCCGACTTCCGATCTCGACCCCTCCTCCTTGATGGACGCTCCGACGCCCGGAAACGGATCCGCGCCACCCGAGCTTCCGGATGTTTACATCCCGGAGCCGGCTGCCGACCCCGAATCCCGGCTGACCGCGGTCGAAGGCTCTCTCGCAAACATCGAAGCGCTACTCCTCCGCGTTTTACACAACCACCAAAATCCACCCGCGACTGCCCCCGTCCCTGCCGCTCCGGCTCCGGCGGTGGGTCCAGACTTTACCACCCTCACCCCCGTCGCAAAATCGGTTCTTCGACCGAACCCCCCGGCCGTCTTCGATGGCGACCGGACCCAAGGACGGATGTTCCTCCACTCCGTCCTCACATACCTCCGACTGGTTCCGGAAGCCTTCATGGTCCACGGACAGCTCGTCGAGGAAAAACTCGTGCGGTACGCCATGTCCTTTATGGCGCGAGACGCAGCCGGGCGATGGGCCGAACGACAGTCCGCAATCGTTCCGTTCCCCTTCCCGTCCTGGGCGGAGTTCGAGTCCGAGTTCCGGCTCCGGTTCGTCGAGGAAAATGAGCAAGACCAAGCTCTCCTCCGGCTCGAGACCCATAGCTACTACCAGGGCTCTCGCGACGTTTACCGGTACACGGACGACTTCGAGGAGCTCGCCGCCACGGCCGGGTACACGGATCCGCTCGTCCGCGTCACCAAGTACCGAACGGGGCTCGACCCGAGGATCAACGCAGCGATCACCACGTCCGGAACCGCTCCGGCGCTGCTAGACTACGCCGGGTGGCGTCTCCGCGCCTTCCGGCAGTACGACGCCCTCGCCCGCGTCCGAGCGGGAGCACCTCCGACTCGCGCCCCGGCTCCGGCCGCACGCCCTCGCACTGGGACGTTCCTCCCAGTCCCCTCCTTCACGCCTGCTCCCAAAGCCGCGCCGGCGCCCGCACTTCCGCCTGGCATTCCGATGGAAGTCGACCGGACTCACGCGCGCTTCACGCCGCGCACTTGCTTCCGCTGCGGTGCGGCCGGACATCTCGCCCGAGACTGCCCGACTCCCCCGGACGTCCGGCACGCAGACGTCCTGGACGAGGTCGTCCGTCAACTCGGAGACGACCTCCTCGGAGAGCTCTTCGCGCGCCTCTCCACTACCGCCGGGCTTCCGACCGAGCCGGACGTCGGAGACGCGGAGCCGGAGGGTTTTCCGAACGCGGTCGAGTGAGCGGTGCGCCCTCGGTCGCGTCCCCTAATCGTTACTCCTGCCTGTACAAAGATATACCCAATAAATCAGCAGTTGAGACGAAAGACGCACCCCCTGCTCCGGCCTCCGTCCCCCGGCCGGAGCCCCCTATTCCCGCCCCGGAGGCAAAAACCCCTTCCATTCCTCGCGTCCACCGTCCGAGATGGGAACGCAGACTGCCCCGGCAGTTCGTTATCGATTCCGTAGAGGGCCGGAACTCCCTACACATTCCGCTGGAGATGCAGTCGGTGGAAACCGCGGCTAAGATGTCCGTGAAAGGTCTGGTCGACTGCGGAGCGACCGGAGACTTCATCGACTCGGAGTACGTGATCTCTCGCAACCTCCCCGTCCGGAAGCTCTCCCAGCCTATCCCGGTCCTCAATGTCGACGGCACGCCCAATGCATCCGGAGGCATCACCGGAGTAGTTGATATGGTCGTCAACTACAAGGGTCACTCGGAACGCATCCAACTCGCCGTGACGCGGCTCGGGAAGCAGCACGTCATCCTCGGTTACTCCTGGCTTCAGAAGCACAACCCGGAGATCGACTGGGAAACCAAGGAGGTCCGGATGACCCGCTGTCCGACCAGCTGCAGCACTTGCCGAGACGAGCTCCGCGCCGTCCGCCGTAGCGCGAAGATCTCCGCCGCGATCCTCCGGCAGCTCCGCGAAGGTCCCGTCCCGTCTATCTGCGCCATCGACTCGGAGGAGTGGTGCGGAGACGACGGGTACGACCCGGATGGCGACGGAGACGACTTTCCGGACCTCACTCCGGACCCGGACGACGATGACGATGACGAGCTCGAAGAAGGCGACCGGATCCTCTACACCGCGTTCGCTCCGGCCGAGGAAATCCGCGCCGGGAGCACCGTCTCCCAACGGCTTGCGGAGGCCTTCGCCCGGAACTCGGCCCCGCCTGGGACCTCGGTTCCGACCTGGGTCGAGGACTTCTCCGACGTCTTTGACAAGGAGTCGTTCGACGCGTTACCGGAGCGCCGGACGTGGGACCACGCCATCGAACTCGTCCCGGACGCAAAGCCGGCCAACTGCAAGGTCTACCCGATCTCCCCCCTCGAGCAGAAGGAACTCGACGCGTTCATCGAGGAAGGGCTGAGCACCGGCCGGATCCGTCCGTCCAAGTCCCCGATGGCGTCTCCGGTCTTCTTCATCAAGAAGAAGGACGGAAGCCTCCGGTTCGTCCAGGACTACCGGGCGCTCAACGCGATGACCGTGAAGAACCGGTATCCGCTCCCGCTGATTAACGACCTCATTAATCGCCTAAAGGGAGCCCGGTTCTTCACGAAACTCGACGTCCGGTGGGGCTTCAACAACGTCCGGATCCGAGAAGGCGACGAGTGGAAGGCCGCGTTCCGTACCAACCGAGGGCTCTTCGAACCCCTGGTGATGTACTTCGGCCTCACCAACTCCCCGGCGACGTTCCAGACGATGATGAACGACATCTTCCAAGACCTCATCCTGTCCGGAGACGTCATGGTATACCTCGACGACATCCTCATCGCTCACTCCGATCTCGCGCGCCACCGAGAGATCGTCCGAGAAGTCCTCCGGCGGCTCCGGGCGCACAAGCTCTACCTCCGACCGGAGAAGTGCGAGTTCGAGAAGTCGTCGATCGAGTACCTCGGCGTCATCATCTCGCACAACCACGTCGAGATGGACCCGGTCAAGGTCGCCGGAGTCGCCGCCTGGCCTGCTCCGGAGAACCGGAAGGACGTGCAGCAGTTCCTTGGCTTCACGAACTTCTACCGGAGATTCATCCGGGCGTTCTCGGACATAGCGCGGCCCCTCTTCGACCTTACAAAGAAGAGCGTCGCTTGGACCTGGACCGCTGCCGCGGCCGCCGCCTTCCAAGCCCTCAAGGATGCGGTGACCGCGGAGCCCGTCTTGGTCCTGCCCGACGAGTCGCGTCCGTATCGGGTCGAGGCGGACAGCTCCGACTACGCCACCGGAGCCGTCCTGTCTCAGCCGGACGCGAACGGGAAGTGGCATCCGGTCGCGTTTTACTCCAAAAGTCTGAGTGACGTCCAGCGCAACTACGAGATCCACGACAAGGAGATGCTCGCAATCATCCGGGCCTTAGAGGAGTGGCGACACTTCCTCGAAGGTACGCAGCATCCGGTCGAGATCTGGACGGACCACAAAAACTTGGAGTACTTCCGGAAGGCGCAGAACTTGAACCGGAGGCAGGCACGGTGGTCCCTATACCTGTCCCGGTTTGACTTCGCGCTCCACCACCAACCCGGACGCCTCATGGGCCGTCCGGACGCGCTGTCTCGCCGTCCGGACCACGGGGTAGGCTCGGACAACACGGACGTTACCCTTCTTCGCCCGGACCTGTTCCACGTCCGCGCGCTAGAAGGCGTCGTGGTGGCCGGACCCGAGGTCCCCCTCCTTCGCGACGTCCGAGAGGCCTTCACGGGTGAACCGGACCTTGAGGACCCCGTCGCGCTTGTCGCACGAGAACTCCTCAAGAACCGGAACGTCCGCCCCCCCCGGTCGTCCGAGTGGCGCGTTGCAGAAGGGCTCCTTTACTACCGCGGTAAGGTCGTTGTACCGCGGAATAAGGACCTCCGGCGCCGAATCATCGCCCTGCACCACGACACCCGGGTCGCCGGACATGCCGGACGGTTCAAAACCCTCGAGCTCATCTCCCGGAATTACTGGTGGCCCCAGCTGTCCCGTCACGTCGGCCAATACGTCCGGACCTGCGACCCGTGCAACCGGACGAAGGCGCTTCGGAAGCTGCCCCACGGAGAGCTCCACCCGACCGAAATCCCGGAGGAACGCTGGGACACCGTCTCGGTGGACTTCATCGTCGAGCTCCCGGACGCCCACGGGTTCGACGCGGTCATGGTCGTAGTCGACGTCCTGGGTAAGCGGGCCCACTTCAACGAGTGCCACACCGGCCTTGGCGCGGTCGGAGCCGCTCGGCTCTATTACCGGAACGTCTGGAGGCACCACGGAACCCCCCGGAAATACATCTCCGACCGTGGGCCGCAGTTCGTTGCGGAGTTCACCACGGAGCTGTGGCGCCTCATTGGGATAGAGCCAGCGACTTCCACCGCCTACCACCCGCAGACCGACGGCCAGACCGAACGCGTCAATCAGGAACTCGAGCAGTTCGTCCGGATCTTCACGAACTACAAACAGGACGACTGGGACGAGCTCCTCCCGGCCGCGGAGTTCGCGTACAACAACCACGTCCACTCCTCGACGCAGCAAGTCCCGTTCATGACGGACACCGGAAGGCTCCCCCGGATGGGATTTGAGCCCAACGGACTGCGCTCGAACGTGGAATCCGCGAACGAGTTCCGCGACCGGATCGCGTCCGGAGTCTCGGAAGCCAAAGCCGCGCTCGTTAAAGCCAAGGACGAGTTCAAGCTGTACTACGATCGCCGACGCACGCCCGCCCCGGAGATCAAAGTAGGCGACCGAGTCTGGTTAGACGCCTCCGACATCCGGACGACCCGTCCGTCCGTCAAATTCGCGGACAAACGGCTCGGCCCGTTCAAGGTCGTGAAGGTTGTTGGAAAGGGTGCGTACAAGCTCGAGCTCCCCCCCCGGTACTCCCAGCTCCACCCGGTCTTTCCGGTGGTGAAACTCCAGCTCGCGGAACCGGACCCGTTCCCCGGACGCCCCCGGAACGACGAACCCCCACCCGTCCTTCAGACGGACGACGACGTTCAATGGGAAGTCGAGGAGATCCTAGAAGCGAAGGTCCGTTACGGCAGCCTCTGGTACATGGTGCGGTGGAAAGGCTATGGCCCGGAACACAATAAATGGGTAAAGCACTCCGACGTCTTCGCTCGAGACGCCATCGATGCTTACTATCGTCGCTACCCCAACGCCCCGCGCCGGATCGCCTCGGCCGCTTTCGACTCGCTATCGTTCCGGAGGCGCGACGCCCAGGTCCGATTCATGCGTCGGGACGCCGCATTCCAAGGGGGGGTGATGTCAGGGGAACCGCCCGTCCGTCCGGCCATCCGTCCGTCCGTCCATCCGTCCGTCCGGCTCCGGCCCATCGCACGGCTCCGCTTCCTCGTCCGATCCTTCGTCCGGCCTCCGGACCCGCGCCCCAGCCTGCGCCTCCACCCGACACGCCACCTCCCGTCCCTCCGGACTCGGTTCCCTTCCGTCCGTCCGTCCTTCCGTCCGGCCGCTCTCACTGGCACGTGCTGTGTGATCAAGCTCGAGACCTCTGCCGAACCCTCCGGGCACGTGCTACTGGCTAGTACTAAAAAAAACCTCGCCTAGCGTGAGAATCCTCATCCTTTCTTCTCTTCGGATTCTCCCGCTAGGTGCGTATTCTAGAAGCCTGTATTTAGTACCATTCAATTGAGTTACTTCGGATTCTCCCGCTAGTCTCCCGCGCTCTGCGCCGAGCTGAGGTTGCCCTTACATGGCCCTAAGATTTTGATACATTCGAGATGTACTCATTCGAAACACTTTTGCTTCCTCAGAAATGTTCTAAATTTGTGGAATCATCTTAGCAAGATCAAATGATTTGGTTGTCCCATTGACCCATCCAAAACTGTACATGTACGCAGTCTTTGAAACCTCTTGACCTCTTCCACAATAGGGGCAGTCAGAGTAGACGGTTTTGGGCGGTTCTGGTAGTCGGTTTTGAAAACGGTTCTGATTTAATTAATCGTGGGAGAATCTTTTAAAATTCAAAACCGCCTCGAAAATCAAAACCGTCTGCTGAACCTCGTCTGGAGGAGGTTCTACAACGGTTCTGACACGGTTCTGGTTTAGCTTTCTATGGTCATCTAAATACAATACATTTTTTGTGACTCTCGTTCCTTACAAAGAATCCACCGGGTGGTCAGAGTCCGCGTTCCTTCTCCTCGCACTCCATCGCAAATAACTGGATGTCGATACACGCAGAAACCCAATATGTCGCAATCTTGTGGCTTGGCAACAAAGCTCGTTGCTGGCGCCCTTTGTTGTGGCAAATGTAGGACTTCATCAGACTCTCCGCGCACTGAGGGCGTCTAGTGGCGGCAGGCATTAGGAAGTAGGTCTGGTAAAGCCACAAGGGAAAATAGTAAAATTATATTAAGTGAAAACCGGAGTCGCAAGAACCGCCTTTCAAATCGGGTCAGTCAAAATTCAGATTAGGTTCTCTCACGGTTTTGACCAAAAGATTTTCCAGAACCGTTTACAAAACCGTATCGAGAACCGACCCCAAAACCGCCCAAAACCGTCTACTCTGACTGCCCCTAATGGGCCGCAAGCTAGTGAAACCTGTCTCAGAGCCTCAAACCATTACACTTCATGATCCTCCGGGTACAATTGTGACCACGATAGACTCTGAAGAATGCCACCATGCTGCCTGTGATCTTTGCAGCGAAATGATCAAGTTGACAAAGACTGCAAATAGATATCATCTCTTACAGCACCGTAATTCCGGTCTCTGCAAGTCGAGTTATAATTATAAGCTGGTCTGTCCAATGTTCATCCTACTTTTCTTTCATTGAGAATTTGATTAGCCTGCTGCCTTGGTTGCCCCAAGTTTTGTTCAGCCTCCACAAATGCCGCCAGCTATAGGAACTTATCTTACTTCCACTGGGCCTGCTCACTCGACACATGTTCGCAATGCATCTTTAATGCAGATCACAGAAGGACTAGCTGATCTACTGGGTCCTGCAACCACCGAAATGGCATGCCCAGGAATAACAGTTTCTTGGCCTGCAGGCTCTCACTGGTCAAACTATCCATGGCTCCAACATGATAATCGAGACCTTGGCTGGGAACCTATCTCTTTTGAAGCAGATGGTCGGATCACCTTCCGTTCAGACACTTGCAAGCCCTCTAGTAATATAGGGGCACCATGTCGCACATGCCAGATGCTACCTGATTCAGTGCTCTTTCGTAGGATGATTGATACAGCAAAGGAAGCTTTACCACATACACCTTGGGAATATCTTACTCCCAAGCAGATGCAGGACGCAATGAAGAGACTAGCGCAACGCAATAAATCACTAACATCACGGGTAGGACATCTCATCTGGGTTTCTGTGTGTAGATCTGATTAATGTGGGTAGGTGAATCACTTGAAAGCTGTTAATGTTACTGCGAAGCGAAGAATTTCAGAACACAGAAGGATCATGATGATGCTGGCGCAAAATGATATACCTGGTCTTCGACGAATCCTGACTGTGATGGCTCGGAGAGGAGCTGGTCCTAATGCTTTGATTGCTATCTTGAAGCGGGCTCGTGATGGACTGTTCAATGCCCGAGGTGGATTCAATAACAGAGACATGGATCTCTCTTTCCTAGTGAAATCTATTGGCGGTCCAAAGCTTCTGTATGCTCTTCAGAAATCTCACGGGCTAGCATCAGTTTCCACAGTCAAGCGAAATAACAAAATCCCTCGTCTTGTGACTTCAATCGGAGCCCCTACTCTGGAGGACATTAATGCAAACATTGCCAGTTTTTTTGATCCAGAGATCAAGCCTCCACCATTACAACGGCCAGGAATTGCACTGGCAGGGAATATTCTCATGCTTGATGGAGTCTCGCTGGAAACAAAATGTCGGTACTGTCCAGACCGGAATTCCATCCTTGGCCTTTGTCGAGAGCATTCCCACCGAGTCAACACCAAGGTGGAGAGTCTAGAATCTGTGGAGAAGGTCCGCAATGCCCTCTTCAATGGCTCTGAAGAAACCAAAGTGTGCTTTGGCACAGAAGCAACAGTTGTTGCCATTGCTCCGTATTCTGAAACAGACCATTACACACCTGTCCCCATAGCAGTTTCCCCATCAGATAAAACTGAAAAGGGTCACCAGCTTGCAAAATGGATACAAACCGTGCTTGATGCATGGGCTTCACATCCACATGGCGAAAAAATGCATGGTCGAATTGATGCAATTGGGACTGATGGAGATTCTGGGTTTCGTCTAGCAAAACATCTACTTTGCATGGTGAAGGAAGTTGACCCCACTTCTCCTCTGGGCCAAATTCTTCATAACCTGAATGGATTCAACTGCTTTATATCAAAGGGTGGTCAAAGAGGAACTTGTGATCCAAAGCACATCTTCAAACGTGAGTTTGACACAATGGGGTCTGCACACAACTCATATATTAAATCACAGGTGATGCTACAATGCTCCGAAATTTTCTGGGAATTCTAGTTGGCGATATAAATATCACACCTTCTGATATAGTCACCTATCTTTCTGCTCTACCAGATGTCTCATTGGAGCAAGCAAAACAACTTCTGGACCCCTCTGACAAGCAAAATGTGCCAAAGGCTGTCAGTCTGATACAGCGCCTTTACAGCCTGGAAAATTTGCCTCCTCCACCCAACCCAGTCGAATTTCAAACCCGTAAAGCCATAACCTTCTTTGCCCGTGTCTTGAGCTTTTTCGCTTTCCCGTTCATCAAAGTTGAAATGAGCCTTTCCCAACAAGTTGAATCACTGGCCACATATGCATTCCTGGCAGCTGCTTTACAGCTTCGGCATGGAACTGGATGCATGACTGGACCAATTTATTCTGATTCACAGGCAGTTGTCAAGAATATTATTTTTGTAATTGCAGAGATGCAGCTATTGGATCCAGACCTCAAATTCTACATCACTCTTGAAGGGACAGACCGATTGGAAGTAGTCTTCTCAGATTGCCGTACCCAGGATCACGCTCGTAATTTTGATATTGAACAACTTGCGGGGAAACTGGCTGTCGGTGCTTTGATCCATGCTGCATTCCAGAGAAATCCAGAGTTGGTACCGCTTGACGCATCGCCTGAAGCGGGGTCTGGAGTCACCAACAGACTACGACAGCAAGAGAAAATCACCCTCTGCTGAAAGCGCCAGAGAAGGCTTTGGAAGTCCCTCAAGAACTCCGAGACCATCGGCTGTAAAGTCCGTTGAGATTGTCAGAAAAAGCCCAAATGCCAAATCAGGGCCGATTTGGGAATATCAGGTCCTGTCAGGCCGTCAGGTTTGGGAGGGGGCTGATAACCCAGAAAATCCGTTATAAGGGCTGATCAGGCTGACCGCCCTGATCAGCCTGATAAGGGGATTTTCAGCGGATTATTCAAAACATTTCATCCTCTTCCGAGGATTCCCTTCAAGTGCTCTGACTATGCTCAATGCACATTTCAATATATGCTCTATCTACTGATTTAATGTATTGTAGTTCAAGATCTACAAGTAATCTGTTGACAAAGCATGATTTCATTGGAGGGTCATGACCTGAGTTATGTACCTTGCTCCGCTCACCGGTTCTCAAAGAAGCTTTTGCTCAATCTTGCTCATTTGACCTGGTGTTTTCATTTTTTCAATGTCTTCAGATACTGTTGATGAATCTAAACTATTCAGAATGCCAACACACCAATTTTATTATCCTTCAGTTGGGGGTGACCTGACGAGCCCTGACCAGGTGCTGAACAAGGCTGATATTGAACCTGATCACGTCTGACAAGGCTGTCAGGTTCGGTCAGCCCCTGATCAGGCAAATCGCGTTTTTCCGATAATCACAAGCAGGTGCGCTTGCATATAAATTTATGATTTTGGTCTCGAGCAACAAATAGGGCCTTCTTGCCAAACGGACCATTGGATTCACAAGCCACCTCGCAGGAAGCAGTCGACGCTCTCATTACAAACCACAGATACGCCAACATTACGTCGCAGGATTACATTGAGCAATTAGACTATCGTCGGAAACCCGTGGTACTCGGTACATGTAAGAGAATCATCGAAACGTAAAGGGCGCATGTATTTATAAGTCCGCCAGGCGACGCCGACGACGACGTCTTTGAAGACAGTGCAAATCACGTTGAGCTTTGCCCCCGTTGTGCACAGGCAGAGGCAGAGCGGGACGAGGCGCTTGCGGAGCTAAGCAGTACAAGGTCCGCATACACGAGCTGCTAAGGAACGGGCAGAAGAAGAGCTGGCGCGCTGGAGACGTGCGGCCGTAGCTGCTGCACCTCTAGGACACCTAGTACTGGCGTGTATTGATTAATGGCGCGCAAAACTGGACGCGTTTTACGCGACGGAAGCCGATAGATGCCGAACACGTGCATGATCGAACAAACAAGTGTCAAGAGTACCAGTGGATTTGACAATTATATTCAGTGGGCGCCCCTTGCGTGTGACATTTGGTCAGTGCCAGGCCGCGCGTCTTGCTGCCAGGAGACGCGCGTCCGGCATGTCTATAATAAGAAGACTGGTAAGTCGGATGACACCCGAAATCTGACTTGACATTCATGACAAATTTGGTGCATGTGGTTCAATTTGCGGAATACTTATTCCGGAGCGAAGCGAGGCGTAGACGCAAATGGCACAACATAGACGAATTTCGATGTCGAAGACAGATAAGATTCCCAGAGGTGCCCGGTGCGCACAGCAAACCATTATTCCGGTGTACCCCATATGTAATTCTGCGAGAAGCTCGTTCGACTCCATTGAGAGTCGACTCTCGAGACTGCCGGTGGGCTATGGCCAGCGGAGGCCCTATTTTTTTCTGCCACCTGAGATACTCTGTTGTTCTAAATCATGCACCGTACCTCAAGCTTTCACCTATGAGACGCGTACTTGGCGGGACACTGTTGTGTTGAATTTATGGTTTCCAAGTTGCTAATATTTACATAGGTAATTTATAAGCTGAGGAAGAACGAACACTCTTGAGGGCTTCTGAATGAGCTAGTTTGTATCGTATCGCTTCAAGAACTTGAGGCACAAAGAACCCACTCTGAGTGGGTAGATACTATTTGCAACCAGGTAGTTGGCCACCTAAGCATTTCAGCCTAATCCTCGATGGTTCCAGGGAACTAGGGCTGGCCACCGTAACCGTGTGGCACGGAATGCGGGCACCGTAATACGGTCACGGTGCCGTGTCGTGTGTGACTTTGATACCCCAAATCCGGACCGTATTTCGACTAGGGTCATGTATTTAATTCCTGTATGCAAACCGGTTTATAAACCAGTGTTTATAAACCGGTTTTCAAATGGTCGGGCCAAAATGACCGGTTTTTAATAATTTCGGCAACCGGGCCGCCGGCTATAAGTCGCCAAAGTTTTTTGTCTCGCCTCACCATCGACGTCGAGACTCGTCGAGAAAGTCACTTTTCACTCCCACTCAAGTCCCCGTCTCGCAGCCGGGTTCCGCTTCAGCTCCGATTCTTGTCCCTGACTCTGTGGATGGTAATCAGCCAGTCAATCAGCCGCGTCTCTCAATCACACCCGAATGTGAGGCCAGACTAGGAGCACTCAACGCCGCTGACCTGGAGGGGGATGTAACAGCCCTCTCCCACCTCGCAGCAAAAACACTTGAAGGGTATCGTGATGGGGTTGACATCACTTTGCCATTTTTCAGGGATTTGTTGTCGGATACGCCGGTCGATGCTGTCCAGAGCCTTGCAGAGGGAAGCATGAATGACGCCAAGGGGAAAAAATGCGCAGGTAGTAACATAAGGGACGGGGAGGCTGCAAAACTCATATTTTTGGCACAGAGGTTTGTAAACCGGTTTATAAACACCCTGTTTATATACCGGTATACAAACCGCGTTTTTAATTGCTTCAGAATTATATACAGGACCCTAATTTCGACGGTGGAATACGGTGTGTTTATATCCAGCTAAATAAAGAGCTCAGTGGTTTTTTACGAATCCTATTCATAATTGTGCAACCAAAGAAGTCCAGTCCGTGCAGATTTTGTCTGCCAAACCAAGATTTACACCCAGTTTACGGTCAAAAAGGGACGGTCCGGACGGTCACGGTCTGATTTTTGGCCGTACCGTCAACGACAAAATCCACACGGTTACGGTCCGTAAATTTACGGCCGTGACCGTATACGGCACGGTGCCCAGCGCTACAGGGAACTTACCCAAACCAAACTATGTCTTAAGGAAGGTGCACATCCTGAGAAGGATTCAAGACCTCAATCTCCCAAATATCTCACCATTTGAGTTCACAGTGAATTTATTTTGACCGACAGTCCAACGTGGTCAAATAACAGGCTAGTTGGCCACCCCGCTAAATGGTGTGCTGAGCTCTCAAATGGAGTTGAATAAACGATAATCAAGTTCAACGGGCCGTCGGCTATATTACACATCAGAGTCCCAGTCACGGACAAACACCACATCCCTTTTCTTGTTCCTTCCATGGACCGCCTTGTATGAGATCGAATCATGCGCAGCGGGAACGAAGCCGGCATATCGAGCCAGGAGAACTCCGCGAGGGCACCCGTTGAGATATCGATTCTAGACCTAAGTATCTTTGCCGGCGTCATAGTCGTCTTCGTCGTCATCGGCCGCGACGTCCTTTGCTGGTCAAAATGCTGCCTGCGAGAGGAGACTAGTCGTAGAACCAAATGCCAAGTTTCTTGATGAGCGGGAACGGATCTGCAAAGATGAAATGAAACTCCGTAACCGCCCGGCGCCCATGAAAAGAAGTTTCTCAGGCCGAAATCACAACTACGGCAAAGTTAAGTAACGGGAAAGTCTAGGAAAATCAAGGCAGAACCTACTTACACTATGGGCAAATCCTGACACATGCGGGTCCCGCCGGCGGTAAGTTACCACAGATCTGCTCAGTGTACGTACCTCCGCTTACTTACGCTCCCTAACCATCGGTGTTGTAAACCTCCAGCGCACATGTGTTAATGAATCCTCCATGGGTAAGAATACGCCTAGCGGCGCCGAGTGCGCACCTGCTAGCATTGTGCAATGTCCAGAATGGTGCAGACACGCTCGTTCGACTCGAGCCTAGGCTATACGTTATCGGTATTATGGAACTTTTTTTTCCCTCCACACCGAGACATGGTTTGATGACCCCGTACCTCCTACACTGGATGACTAGCGCGAAGAGATGGAGTGGTAGGTTGAGTAGTTTTCAAAAGTATGAAATCGCGTTTCCCCTTCCTCAACTGAAATAAATGGGGGGCGGCGAGCCCAACGCGGTACTACTACAAAAGATACGATCATCGGGAAGAAAAGGCCCAGAGGCGCGGGGTGCGCACCTGAATTCGCTGAGGTGTGCCACCGAGATATTTCAGGCAAGCTCGTTCGACTCGAGCCTGGGTCATTCGATAGCGGCCGTGAATGTTTTGGATGGTGGACTGCAGTCATTCCCAAAACCAGGAGCGAACGATTATCAGAGGGAAAAGTCAAAAACGAAAACCAAGGAGCAACCTCATGGATGAGACAGAGATCGGATGGATTCTCGTCCTCTCCTTCACACGATCCTCGTTCAATTTGAGCGAGTCTCCAGCTTGCGCTAACGGACCGACATTCATCCGCCTGGCCCGGTGCAGTTCACGGGTGAACATGTAAAATGGACAAAAGCGCTAGGAACTGCACACGCAGGCGGGGGGAGACGGTGAGAACTGGGATATACGGTGGGGAGGCGCGAAGGACAGTTCTTCATGCGCCCGCGGAATGATCGCGTATCACACCCAGATGCTGTTGAGTTCCCGCGCTCAGTCTGCAGTGAGCGGAGCCTCAGTCATGCACCAACGGGACGAGACGAAGCGCGGAAGGGCCGGGGACGAAGCTGGAGATACATGGATGGACAGATGGAGACATAATGCGATGCACGAAGCAGGGAGAGAAGCGCGTTAGCATGCTGATGCCAACCGCCAATATAGGTAGCTTCATCTGGCCTCGCGGCACAATTTTTGTTTGTGCGAGACAGCACGACTCGCCGTGTACCTGGTGCGGGCTCAAAACCTGGCATTCGGAGTCGGCGTGCACGTCAATAATTCCAAGAGTACGCTTCATGCTTGCGCAAAATGGGTGAAGCACGAGCACGACTGCGAGTAGGAAGGCTCGTCGCTCTGTGCGCCGTGGCGTCGTCCATGCAGGGCGTCGGGCTCGAAGTGTATAACGCGCAGACGTCATGCACGGCCCTCGTGCTTCCAGAGCAGACTTTCTCCAGAAATGAGCGTCCCTTAGCAATACAGCGTTGGCATTTGAGCATGATGATCTAGGAAAGGCCGGCGCCCAATCCAATCCAGGTGTCGAGCCAGGCAGAGCAAAAGCGAATATGAGAAGTTACAGACAAAACAGCAGCGCACTCGCCGCAAAAATCAAGTCGCCTCGACGTCATCCATAACCGTGGCTACTCTCGGCCTCGTCTCCGCCCTCCCCAATCCAGCCGCGCGCTCGGACTCCTCGATCGTATACGCGGGCTCCTTCAGCTGCTTGCAGCGCCGCTTGTGGACCTTGCTGCGCCAGTGGGAGGTGAGCGCGGCGTCGGTTTCGTAGTATCTGTGGGACGTAATGCGCAAAAGAGTCAGAATTGAATCAAGATGCAAAGAATGAATACGGCGACGCACTTGGCACACTCGACGCAGTAATGCTGCGCCAGCCCGGGTTTCTCAAAGTCGAGCGGTTGGGCTTCTAGTTCTGCCCTGCGCTATAGCAACAAGAAAAAAATGGATTATGATTATAGCAGCGAAGTTACACCCGGAGTGAAGACGCATACCTTAGGATCGAGGTCGAGCATTTGGATCTGGTCTAAATCTCTTGTTCTGACCTACCAGTGAATCTGAGTCAGGCCAGTCTATCGGACATGGTGTTGCTAACGCACCCTTGTACGCGCAGCCCGGTGTACATCGCGCCGTGCGTTGTGGACTCTTGAACGTCTTAACCGACCCATTGCAAGGAGATGATGATGGGAAGAAGAGAAAAGAGAAGGTGGCAGTGCAGATTGACGGGAGCATTGATGGCAAACACATCACGTAATGCCACTCGGATCTTTTGAGTGCTTCGTTTCCAACGTCGCATCGGCCTGCACCATATCCGCTGAACAGGCTTTCTGCCGCACCTCATCTGCGTTGATTTACCGGCTAACCGAGGTGCCGCGCAATCAAGCGGCGTGGAACTGGCGGCCTTGCCAGTGGTGTTCAAGAAAACTTCGATTTCAATTTCCTATAGTACCAAGAGAAGACCGAGGGCCCAAAGTCGACCTCTATGGCAGGAATCGGCAGCAAGGAATTCTGGCGCGGTGCGATTAGCACAAAAAACAGGTCCCTGGATCGCCTATGGCCAGGACCCGAATCGAACGGGGATTCTGCGTGAACCAACCGGGCAATGAAATGCAGGTGCGGACTAGTCTCTCGTAGACAGACGCTACAAACGAATTTACCTCATACTTCGGTTGTTTGTAGGTGCGGACCTCCCGCTACCAGACTTCCTCTATCCTATCCTGAACATAGAGAAGTGCGAGCCGTTACAATTTGCGGCCTGGCTTTCCTGATGGAGAACTGATTTCCTGAAATGACGGGAAGGGCGTCATGTACGACAGGGCAGCCAGGCTTCTGAAACCCCTTTCAAAACCACCAACTCCAATATTAGGGGAGTTCACGGTAGGCCGTATTTTCTCGTTTGTGAATAAATATATTCGAGTGATGGGATGATTATTTTTACAAAAAAAGATATTCCACAAACGAGATTTAATCTCGTTTGTGGAATAAACATTTTTGGAATATATATATCTGCTTGATCCGTGACTGCCTCGACCACTGCCACCATAGCCGAGAGCACCGAAGCTGCCACCATCAAGCAGCGCGAAGCTCATCGGCCTTCTTCAGTGGCCGACATGAACAAGGTTGCTACTGTTTGGTCCAAAGCTCAGCTGTGATGTCCACTGGCAGTTAGTTTTTCAGGGGCATCATGGAGAGAAGAATTTGTACTAGCTAGGATATGTACTATCCAATGACCAAATGTTGCAGATAAGGGGTCATTGAATGTTGTGAGAAGGGTATGTGCCTGGCAGATGGAATAAATACTATAGAAATATATCTTGGACTCAAACGGGGTGATCACGGATATATTCCACAAACGACAGTTTTATTCGTCCCATCAAATGAATATATTTACTCACAAACGAGAAAATACGGCCTACCGTGAACTCCCCTATTGAGTGTACCTAAAGATGACTGGAATAAAATAAATACGGGTGTTCAACACGAGTCGATAGATTTGAAGCATTAGAGCTATTCTAACTTCGCTTTGAAAATGCCAAGTTGCAATTAGAGAATGTATTCCGATACCTGGCCATGGGACAGATTTGTTACAGTTAATTTTTTTCTAGGCCTCGGGCCCCCTATGTCCAGACAATCCTCCACTGTCCAGTCTGGAACATTGTGTTCTGGAATGCAACAGTACCGGCCGAACGATGCCGATCCCTGAAATTGATCGCATCAAGGGCACATTGTCTCTTATCGCCTCTTGCGTCTTACCATGACCACGTTCTCGCCAAGATTTTCGTTCCCTTCCAAACTCGAGCGCGAGATCTTCGATACGACCACTGCGCGCTTTCCGAGATCCATTTCATGGGCCAGCGACTACTTGCATACTATCGGGCAAGCCAACTTTTGCTGCCCGAGAACGATTTCATTGGCTGACCCACCTGAAATCAGAAAAACACGATTTAACCCTGCTTTATAGAATCAAAGCGATATCCAATTCTCGTCGGGATTCCAGATTCTATCCCGCAGATACTGCACATCGTCCAAGCGAACGCGCCGATATTCCTCCAAAATGCCGTCCGGCACGTCTCCCCTCCTTGGCACCCATTGCCCATATTTCCTTTCCAGACAATACATTCAGTGATCCAATTGAGACCCAAAATTCTCATCGGCTTCAACTTCAAGCCTGCTGACTCACCGACGACTCAAAAATGATGTCACGAGGCCTTGATTCTTGGACCTTTCTCTCATGTCGTCCCCCATTGCGCCTCCTGCGTCTCAGCCCCTGCGCCCGGGGCTCATGCACAGCGCCTCGACGCACTCCTCCGGGACAGTGTTGGAAGAGCTCCTTCATAAAGACTACGTTTCCCACCACTGTTTCTTCAATGATCTTGGATTCCATAATCATCTCCCGCACCAGTACGTCTACTTCACTGGCTACAATGCGGACTGACTCCTACCGCCATCTAGTCTCGTGGCGGCGTACGATATGGGTGCCACGCCAGCACTGCTGAAGTTGATCTACGACGATGAGGCTTCCACTCTGCGTCCCATCGACCGTCAAGGCGAGGATCTCACAGAAACCAACTGGACGACGAGATTGGGAGAGCGCAAGTGAGCATTTCGATGCATTTAAATTTCAAGAGCGTTGCTGACCATGAGCGCGGCTAGAGCGTACGGTAGTTATTTAGCGTTCTTCGCCAACCAGATCAAGCAGAATGGCGTCCAAGAGACGATGCGAAAATACGTCATGACGCCGGAGGCCAACGGAAACGAGTCGCTAATGTTGGCACGTCTGTTGGGAGGCGCGTACGTATCATCCATTGTTTTTGCGGCTTTAACACACAACTAAATGATCCGACAGACTTCACCCATTTCTCCAAGTTGGGGTATGTGTCGTCTAATTTACTGACTATTTCAGGGACTGAATCTACGGCAGTTTGGGGCGGAATTTGGCCAGGATTATATGATCGCCCAGGGTGAGCCACCGCCCGATTCTTCTTTCAGAATACTTCATAATATATTCGTAGGTCTCGCAATGGCTGCGGTCACATCGGGAGATACATCCAAATTTGTCCTTGATAAACCGTCTGGGGTCCCAGAGATTGCTAAAACGACAAAGGGAGTGACTTTGCTCGCTCTGCTGCGCGAAGTTTACGACACCCCGGCTCTCAAACCAATTATGCCCTACGAGCCCGATGCCATGTTGAGCTCCCGTCTTAAAAAAATCACCGCAAATCCAGATCGCGGAACCGAGCTCGCTCGCATCTATGCCAAGTGGTCCATCGATACAACCCTCACCGGCGCCGCTGCCGAGGAGGAATTCGCCAACAAGGCGGAAGAATGTCTCTGGCAGGCGACCCTTCTCTTGGCTGCCACAGGCCGGCCCAACCGCGCCCCGCGCCTCGACTTCTTCCTCATGCACATCCTCACTTCTGCGCTGTGCATCCCGAGTCTTTTGTCGATTCTGCCGGACCCGGTGCACAAGGCACAGCTCCTCCAAGGCTACGCGCGCAGCTCCGCGCTGTTCATCCTTCTTCGCGGACGTCCGCGCATCGATATTCCGCTGCTGATGTCGTACACGGAGTTTCCGCGCCCACCTGCGCACACCCCGCCTGGCGGGTCCGAAGCGCTCGGAGCCCCAGCCAACACTGGCGAGACCAACCCGTGGCTCGCGATCGTGCAGAATGCTCTCCACCACAAGGACGCGCACGTGCTCAAGGTGGTGCGCACGCTGTATTACTGCGCTGTCAACTATGGCACCAAACCGGCAGGGAGTGCGATTGGGGTTCATGACGAGAAGGGTAAGGAGACGCATGTTGGAGCGGAGAAGATGGATGGGACGATTTTCGTGCGCGCGGCGGGGGTGGTGAGTGATACGATGGGATGGATTGCGTATGGCGGGAAGGATGGCGAGTGGGACCGGAGTGCGCTGGGGTGGGATGCGGCGTGGGAGGAGAAGGCGAACCTGTGATTCTGCGCAAGATTAGTCGACACTAAGAATATGCAACTTGTATATGTTATTTCCTGTACCACCAATATCGCTGTTTTGCTTTCTCAGAAACAGCAGCGCTTTCAACACTCGCTTCGCAGTCATTCGCCGGCTTGAATACAATTCATCCCCAGAATGTAGCGTCTGGATCTGTGCCGCAGTGTGCGACTTGACATGATTTGACACTGAGAAGCGGAGTCTGATCCATGATTCCATCAATATTCAATAGGGTTCAATTATAAGCAGGAAAGGCCCGGAGGCAGGAGGTGCGCACCTGCCATGCATATAATGATTTCCAAGATAAGAGGGAGCACGTTCGACTCGAGCGTTGGCCATTGACATAGGCCGTCAGACCGTCTTTTTTTCTCTTCCCATCCTTCCTGGTACTTGCGGTGTCATCTTCGTTGAGAAACTTCGGCTTCACAACTTTCATTCAACACAAGAAAAGGAAGCTTCAGGCGGGCGGGGTGCGCACCCCAGATGGCAGGAGCCGAGGGTGATTGTATGCGGTCCAATGTGAGCTGGTCAACCCTTGCAGTGCATCGCCTCAGCAAACTTTGGGTTACTCAACCATATTCTCCGCAGTATCATGATGGGAATGAATTTCCGCCCAAAACGGCTCTGGTAGCGGGCCGTACCGCTTGTCGGTCTTACCCAAGCCTTACCCGTTTTATAGTCCGGACTCCGCTGGTGTTCATATGAAGGGGTCGGTTTTACCCACAGCCGGCCGGGGCCCGTCCCGGAACAAGCGCTGTATCCTCAGACGTCATTACGAACCGGCATTCAATGCTCAAGCCTCACTGCCCGCATTATAGTCCCGTGGCGTTCATACTACAAAAGATTCAGGAAAATCCGAGGTTTTCAGAGCCGTACAAAGGCGTATCGGCTTCAACTACTAGTTACCCGGAGTCTACCCGGGGGCCGGGGTACATCTGAAGGCCCGCGAATGCTATATGGTACAAACCGGCATTCAACGCGGCGTCCAGGCAACGTACATCAACGCAGTTTGAAAAGACATTCACGGAGTGCCGGGACTGCATTGGTAGATCTAAAAGGTGACTTGAACCAGCGACCTATCCAGAGTCCCCTAGTTCTCTATTGCTACATAAACTCCAAACCTTCGATGCAGCTCCTTCTCAACAAGTCTTTTGTAGCTCTCGCCGCCGTGTTGGCTGCCCATGTGCAGGCAAGTCTGTTGATCTCGTTCTCTGTTATTCCTGTTAATGTTCCCTCCAGATCGCTCGCGACTCATGCCCTCGGGCCGCACTTTTGTGTATGCACGCATAGGCTGTGTTACCATTAATAATCCTGAAGCACCTCGGCAGAACGACGCCAATTGGACAAATGACTGCGCGCATTGGACGTATCTCACCGCTGTTACCTGCTACACCCTCGATGCAGGACATCAGAACTCGGTCTCGAGCTTTGGGCCTGATGATGGCACATTCTGCGTACTTTAGTAAGGGGCCCCACCTTCAGAACAGGGGTACACAGTAAGGCTCACCCAACAATTTCCTTCAGCACCCTACCAAGCCACTGCGACGACCCATGCATTGATATCTATCATCCCGAAGTCCCTGATCTCGACATGGAGTAAGTCTTTCGCCTGTTAAGATTCGTACATTTTCTGAATCTTTCCAGTGACGGAAACGGCGGAGAGAATTGGTTAATGCTTGCTTATTTTTGCGGGATTCTATGAGCTGAACAAATTACGCAACAACGAGCGCGCCAACTCATTCGCCTGCTGGGTGGTGGATTCCCAGTAGGCCCAAACAGAAAACGTTTGGCGAGAAGCTAGAACTTGGGAGAGTAAATCTTTGGATTGATTTTGTGTAGGTTGAAGTTGTGCAGTCTGAGTTGGGAATTGACTGAATGAATATATGCTGCCAAGACGTTCCAACAATGAGCAGGCTTACCATTGGGAATGAACTTGCGGTTCTGGTAGTGGGCTGTGCCACTCGTCGGCGTATTTGGTGGAATACAAACAGCGACGGCCGCCCAACAATCGAGTTGAGTCGAATTTCGGGCAGCAAGTCGCCAAGGAATATAATCTTTCCGTCCAGAGCTGAATTCCATACGAAGGCCCGCTCAGAAAAAAGGTCGGAGCAGCACAACCAAGAGCTAGCGAGATTGCCGATATTGTGATTGCGGATGGTGCTTATGATCAAGCCCCCAAAGTCAGCGCTTAAGTATCGCAGAACGGAAGTGGATAGGTACGCCTCTGCAACCTCAATATATTTCTCTAATCCCAATACTCAAGAAACGCTCTTGAGGATCTTGAAACAAATACCTCTCCTGTCAAGGACTGATTCGAGATTGCATCACTCTCGCGTTTAAATTCTATCGGTGTTTTGACATTCAAGAACCGGGAATTCCTGGGAGTGCGGAAGAGGGACTGTCACCCTACGTAGCCACCAGGGGTATACGTCCCGGGCCAGCCAACGTCTGCCCAGCTGCCGTCTTGTATCCACAGAACAAAGTTGCGTCACAACTATGGGATTTCGCAAATCGGCAGCCCTTGGGGCGCCTCCTAGTTAAAAACCGCATGAATGAGTCACATCCCCAAATACAACAATCCGCGCCACCGCAGGCGGGAGACGGTCAACGAATGTCATCCTCACCGCATCTCGTGCACCCGCGCTGCGGTCACCCTCCAACTGTAAATGCAGGCTCTTCAGCTGCAACGCGGACAGACAGTGTGCAAGGCCCTGTACAGCGCCGGTGCCGGTGCTGTCGGTGAGCGGGCTGGTTGAAATCGAGAAGGTGAGTGTTGTGAGGGTGGAGGTATTGTTGAAAAGGGAGAGGAAGGGGAGGAGGTTGGGTGCGATATGCACTACCCACTGCGAGGAAGCAGAGGAAACCGAGGAGTCGCGAGTCAGCCAGAGCGCGTCATGCACAGTGAGCGACGAAAGTGATGAGTTGGCGGAGAAGTCGAGGGAGCCCGTGAACGATGCTGATACCGATTAGACTGGGAAAGGGGGTGAAAAGGGAAAACACACGGAGAGTGATGCAGAAATGCGTAAGCCTGGGACCGAGCCATCGCAGATAGGCCGAGACGCGCTGGTTTATCGCGTAAATGAGCGGGCAGTGCGAGAAAATATCAAGCGTCTGCACTATGGGCGCCGTCGCAGAGGAGGCGAACCACGCGAGCCCGGCGCCGATTTTCGAAACGTCGATTGAGAGCGTGTTGAGTGCCAGCCGTGGGTATGGCGCTTCGGTTTGGAAGCTCGTCCCCGGACCGACGGGAGTGCGGCTGATTTTAAGTTGGTCCAGGTTGGGGAAGTGCGATAAGAAGGAGGTGAAGATGGGCAGCGAGTGTGCTTGGACGGCGGTGAGTTCCACGCTAATGACGCTCGGGACGAGGGGAAATTTAAACTCGTAGTAGAGCTGCACCCCGCAAAGTACAAGCGTTTCCAGGTACGTGAAGGTGTACAGGCGTGCGAAGAGCAGCGGGAGACGTTCATTAAGAGCAGAATCATCGGGATCCGTGTCCAGCTCCAAGGTGTGCACGAGAGGGGTGAATGTGTTGTTTGGATTTTTCACCAGGTCTACGAGTGGTGGTATATCGGTTTTTGAGATGGAGAGCGATTTGTGGAGGCGCGCTCGGCTTGCGGGAAGCCAGCTGCGAGAGACGAGGCTGCAAGTCCGTAGAGTAGAATTGGAGTGTATTAGACCAAGGATTTTATCGCAGACTTCGGGAGGGACCATCACTGTGGTGTTGGGATTGAAGGCCTTATCTCCTATCTTGTTTCGGTTCCGGAGTGACTCTTCTGAAATTACTGAACGCGGCTTGATCCGATTCCGCTCTGTTCCGGCTCACGTACAGTAAGTAAACCGACTCTCAAGTTCACGCAAGCCCGGGTCAGAGCTCCAGGACAAGGGCGCTTCCTACCACGTCAGAGCGTTCCGGTCTGGGGAGTGCACTATAGTTACTTGGGCAGTATATGGAGATGAAGAGTACGCATGCTGTAAGTACGCCGGTGAAGAGCTGAGAGCTCACTGATTGAACCGTGCGCAAAAAAAAGTCCGAACTCGAAGACGGATTCTAGGACTCATGTGTTAGCGGTAATATCTTATCTATTGATCTTCATACATGCATTCATTCATCCATCCCGACTTACCCTACATTCACTCCGTCTAAAAATTACGGTACGCTTCACAGCCTCAGTTACTTCTTGCTCCGTAACTGAGGCGTACGTGTATATATTCTCTCCCAATATCTACCTTACTGACTATCCGGTAGAATACGCTAACAGGTACTCGATATATTAATTGAGTTACTTCTTGCTCCGTAACTGAGGCACTACACTAACATCATGCATTTCAATCCAACCCCGCATAGAAGGTATCTCATCTCCATGTGTCGGCTCACTGTTTTCTGACGTAAAAATGGCGTTCGAATATCTTGGTTTGATTGTGCTTCTGGATGATGAAGGAGAAATGTCGATTTTATCGTGGGGATTGCTGAGACGCATCGACACCGAGGTGAGCCTGTGGAAGGAGCTCAGGGTCGAGCATTTGAAAACAGGAAGAGCATCCCATGAACTGTTCAACGAATACTGTGACTTACTGTGCACCTGATGTCTACGTTGTTCGGTTTCACATGGATCACTGGAACCAATTAAACAGGAGCAAAATACACAGAGGCCTGAGGTGCGCACCTGAAAACGGCCTGCTCCAACCCGACTCGAGCTTGGGCCATTCGTCAGGTTATATTTTTTTGCAACGTCGTTCTGGGCTGTTTTCTCGGTTAAGCTGTTGATTCTCAAACATTCCTGGCGACGGCAAGCCCATGCTTTGATTCCTCGGTACTAAACCGGGGTTTAGTGGGGTTGGACCAAAAATATTTTCACCACCTCCAAATAAATTTCCCAAGAGGAATAATGTGACATTTGGAACAACACACTATGTCCTCCAGGGTCAAATAGATATGTTCTTATCTGAAAAGCAGCGCTGTGCGTGTGAGGTTACTCGCAGACAAATGGATTGATGAGCATTGCCTTTTCTGGGGGGGCGTTGGGTCGTGGCCCGTGGGAATTATTCGCTGATTCAGAGATCAAATTCAGCTTCGCGACATTCTGAACCCCCATGCGTCAACCAGGTCGGTGGCCTTGAAGCCCATCGTGAGTCAATTCAAGCTGGTCCGTCGGTAGTCCGTGGGAGGAGAAATTTTTTTAAAGCCGTGTTACGGAATATCCGGCAACATCTCGCCAACGTGGGTATCGCTTAGTAGTCTCTCGTAGACAGACTCCTTATAAACGCTCGTACCTCCCTATATGAAGGTACCGCTTAGCGAGCGACTTAAAGGGAACGGTTTACGGGGGAGGAACCAGAACAAGACATCGTTCGCTTCCCCAAGATGTTTCTTCGTCCAACGCTCGCAACCGTGAGCCTTGTCGCCATAGCCAATGCATACGTTTGGCCATCACCCCAACTCGATGCGCTTGAGTCTGCACGATTTGTCCAGGAAGGCTTCGACGCGGGCGCTTTCACTCTGGCTATTCAACCATGCGACTCGTTCCTTTTTGCCGCCCCGGGGAATAGCACTGGGAGAACCGACGCCTCCGACTGGATACGCACCGTAAGATTTTGGCTAGCAGCCCGAATAGTACCAGGCTGATTCCTTCACAGGCCTACCATGACATGGCGACACACAACTCTACCGACGGCACAGGAGGCTTGGATGCTTCCATCCGTTTTGCCGAAGAACAACAACGCCCTGAGAATGTCGGTGACGGTTTCAGCAACACCATGCTCATCCTCCCCACACTCGTCAACCGCTACATTTCTAGTCAGTACCGGAACCCATCAATACATACTCATACTCATTCATTGGCGCAGATGCGGATTCTATCGCTCTAGCGATGCTTTTTGCCATCGAGGGTTGGTGCGTTGAGCCAAAATTTCTCTCATTATGTCTCACTAGCGATCCAAGTATAGTGGCGGGCCTGAAATCACATTCCGTGGCGGACGTGTGGATGCAACAGTCGCCAATGCGCCCGGTGTCCCGGAACCACAACAAGATCTCGACTCCCACATCGCTAGCTTCGCTCGGCAGGGATTCACGCAGACCGAGATGATTGGCCTTGTCGCTTGCGGGTGGGTCGTAGTATTTTCTCGACTCCCGTCTCCATCTCCCGATTCGTTGCTCGTAGGCACACCTTCGGCGGTGTTCAACACATTCCTTTCCCGGATATCGTGAATGTATTGAACGACTCGGACAACACACTTGACGTCGCGCATTTCGACTCGACATTCTTCACCTTCGACAACAATGTGTGCGTGGGATGTTGTTGAGATTCCCTCCCCTCAACCAATGTGCAGCGCAACAGAATATATCTCCGGCACCACTCAAAATCCCTTAGTTGTTGGGTTCAACGACACTACGAATTCGGACAAACGCATTTTCGGCAGCGATGGCAACGCCACTATGCTCTTGTGAGTCTACCATCAGCAGGGGGAATATCTTGTTGAGCGCACGAAGATTCGCCAACTCGCTGGATGTCTATACCTCAACATGCGCGGATTTGTTTGCACGCATGATCGATACTGTGCCCAGCAATGTAAACCTCACTGACGTGATAACCCCCCTTCCAGTCAAACCTTCTAATGTGGAACTCGTCATGAACGGTGACATTTTGCAGCTCGGGGGCCAAGTCAGAGTACGTGGTCTGGATAGCCATTCTCGCATAGCTCTGACCTGGGTAGTTGTGGAACATGACGACCGACCCGACGCGCACCGTAACCATGCTCTGGAAGGACCATATCGGTGGTACTGGCAACGCAAGCTTGGGCTTCGCTGGCATCTCCACGTCCACTGGCGGCAAATACAGTGCAGCGTGGTATGGGTTCAATTTTACTGACCCATCTGCCTCCCTGTCCCTCGATCCCGCCGCCGGGGTCATCAGCTTAAGCTTCGTGATAGATGGTCGCCTGGAAGACCAAGGCGGCCTCGGATTCGCCATCCAGGATGGATTCATGTTTTCTCAGACATCGTGCCAAGTCGAGTCAGGCACGGGCCGGTTCGACGTCGCCGTGGGTCCCAGCTCATTTTCGTTCCGCGTCCATGGTTGATGTTAATGCGGGTCTGTGCAGGTCCGGAATGGCCTCAATCCGACCCGCGTCTACCTCGAGGAGTCAATCACGGACAGCATTCAGCGCGTATCGGTTACGGAGCTCAATATAGCGCCTCCATCCCAGCCAATCGCCGCAAACTCGGCCTACACAGTATGGAGCATAAACGTGACTGCTCCGAGTCTGTATGGCATCGGGGCAGAAATTGACGGGGTCAAATATTCAACAACGGCGGTGTACACATTCAGTCAATTCCCTCCTTGCCAAACATAATACCCACGGCTCGCCGCTGGAGATGATCGTACTTGCATATTTGACTATTTTTTGGGACTGTTTATCTGGTCTAAGTAGTCATGTTGAAATTAATTATAAGGCTCTTGAATCCCCGGGTTTCTCTTTCTTGAAACCGGCTTTCCCAATGGAATAATCCCTAACACAAAGGTGGCGACTCGGACCAACAGGCGATGCTTCAAGTCCGCCGAGTTATCAGCACAGCGCAAGAATTACTACCATGTCTCTGGGGATCGCAGAGTTTTTTCATGACCTGCTTCTGGAAATCGTCAAATTGTTGAACATAGGAGATCTCTTTAGGTTTCTTTCGGTATGTTTCAATTCATGTGCCACGACCGACGTGTTGACGAGTCCCCAAAACCTGCCGCGTCATCCGCGGCCTTCAACTTGAGCGCACTCTGTGGCTTGAGGTGCTTATCAGAATCAGAGAGGTAGAATAGCAACCGCTGCCTCTGTCAACTGCGGAGCCAGTCGAACACTGTGAGAAGGAAGTGTCATGAATTTCAACATGCCTTTCGTGACTTGAGCTGTTGAAATTCATGATGTTCTGCTCGCAATTTCCTGATGGTTTATCATGTATTCATGATGTTCCATCATGAACAAGGATATTCTAGTTCATAACATTTTTAGGAACATTTCATGACAGTTTTTTATGACAGTTTATATTGAATCTATCGTATTTCGTCATGATCTGCCACGCCTAGAGAGGCTTCCCATTGATTCATCACAAACATGAGGAATTTCAAAGAAAACATCATGAATTCCAAGTAGTATATAGTACAGGTATCATTAATCATTGGCTACAGGTCTCTTCTACAGTTCTTCCACTTCCACTTCCACCTCTACCATATGGATCCAGGAAACAGTCTGAATACGCCCACTCACCGGCTAGAGTGTGTTGACAGGCGGCCGATTGATGGAACACTGGGATAAAAGACACCATATGTCCACCGGTGCTAATTGGGTTGTCAGTTGTGAGCTACATATGAGCGGGAAACACACACCTGCTAGTCACTGCACCATTTCCCCCTGCCTGCGGTCTTTCGAGGAGATTCCATCATGATGTCAGCGGGGCGGCACCAGGGATGCTGAAAGACGGACTTGATGCCACGGGCAACAGCGGTGGCGGCGGTGGCGACGACGTTTGTGGTCATGGGGGCAAGGGCTACTAGCGGTGGTGGAGGAGGAGGAGGTATATTATACTGACGCGGTCCCACAATTGGAACAGCCAGTTTACTATGTATGACATCGTAACTTATGCAGGCTAAAAGTTGCGCATCAATACATAGATGGTTAGAGTCCAGGAGAGTGTGGGAGGCTCTGTGGAGCACCATGGGGTCATATATTACATGCATGGAATAATGACATCATGCATTAGGGCAAGCTTGAGCAAGTCTTGGGGCAATCCGCGGCCTTTTCATGACATTTTTTCATGATGAATGGTAAGGAAACTGTGATCAGGCTCTAAGCCAGGAAACTGTAAGATATGGGTCATGAAATGTGTCTTGAAATTCAGGATGGCTGCCGCAACGAAACATCATGAAACTTGAATTTCAACACAATACTGTTGAAATTCATGACGAATACTTCTCACAGTGGAAGCGCTATCGTTGGATGAACTTCAAAATGTAACGTTGCGCGACGGGCTCACTCAAAACTAACTTACGCTCCGATAAACAACGTCTTTCCGCACGCGGAAGATATCTGTACCATCGGAGAGCAACATCTTTTGTATCCCTGGAGCCCACCTCGTGACACACCAATGGGACAGTATGCGCCCTCATGGCAGGTGAGGCACCTGAAATTCCTGACCTTAGGGTTCACCAGGGAGTACTGTGTGTCATTGGGGCTGTTATCCAGTACCTCGCACTGCCGACTATGTCTTTTAGCTGAATACTGTAGAATTTCATTCAATTCGGCACGGGTTGTGACCCGTGACCAAAAATACGGATTCGGCACTTTGGCACTCAACAAAATTTGGCGTGACACTTAGAAAATTCAGGCATTGAGGACTAAAATTTTCGGAAATTCTGCCTTTTTTGCAGCTCCAAGGGGGATTTGGCCCGGGTGTCACGGGTTTTACATTCGGCACTGGGCGCCGTGACCCGTGACCGAGACGAAAATTCGTCGCGGCACAGGGGGTGCGTGACGCGTGACTGCCGAATTGAATGAAATTGTACAGTATACTGATGTAGCGATCTGTTTAAAAACGTGGTGGCAATTTGGATCGATTCCCAAGATCGCTCACACATCTATTTCCAATGACATCTTTCCGGAAACGAACACATACAGCCGTACAAGCGAGTTATTAGTCTTCCAATTTTGACACCCCACGTCACATCAGGAAAAATCCCGATGAGGATGTAGGGCTACGTAGCTCCAGTAGCGCTCGTAGTAGCATAGTTATCCCCCCTAAATATAGCGCACCATAGCACCGCGCCAAGACTTTGTAGAACAAAAATAGGTTGATGTAGTCACACGCTTCCGTATATAGTCTCGTAGCACGGTAGACGTATTGCCTACGTAGCGCAGAGTAGCTTCAGATAGTTCCATGCACTATTAGGTATCATCCCAATTCAGGCTGTTTAATAGGGAATAAATAATTTATTGGAAATCTAATTGGATCACTAAAATAAATATCTAATATCTGATCGCCCTCCTCGCCGTCGGTCTCGGTCTCTTCGTCGTCCTCGTATTCCCGGATGGTTGCCTTAATGTCGGTCTGGGAGAGAGACGGGTGGTGGCAACAATCAGGCGGGGAGCCCGAATGGACCTATGAAAAAGGAGATTGATCATGAGTCGATGTTTAGATAAAGTGGACGTACCGGCCAATGTTATGCAAGCAGACAAGGATGTTGTCCAGAATCTTGGACACCGCCAACAGTTCTTGCTGCATGGGTCATGAGTGACTTGTTCTCGGCGCATACCAAGATTGATGACTTACGTGGGGAGGGTGGTCCATGGGACGAGGCCGGTGTCAGCATCGGTCTTGCCGGCAAACAGGAAAGCGGTGGAGGTCGCCGTGGGGTGAGGATGGTGCTGAAAAAACCAGTTAGTTAAAGAGGCTGAAGCGCCGCGATCTCGCTGACGGTGATCATCCAGTAGTCGGTGTACATATTCCCCGGCACCAATCTCGCTCAGCTGACTTGTGAGACATTGTAGGTTTGAGGGTCCTGAGCCTGGCGTCAATTGGGGAGACTTGGTATGTGAGCTTGTGTGACTTGAGGTGGACGGTTGGGCGTAAGGGAAGCACATAGATCTTGAGAGGTTACAGTATACCATGGCTTGAGGAACCTTGGAGCGCGACAAAGGAGGAGGAGAGGGGACGAGGACTGGTGAGAAACCTTGAGGGCTTGAGTCACGGGAGTAGGATTTACAGAGGCGAGCGAGGTGGGAAGAAGTACACTGCCAACCGGACGGGTACTGGAATTCAGGAAAACACGTGTTACCGAAACCCAGTGCCAGATCCCTGAAAAGATGGTGGAAATTCAGTGGAATTCCACTGGTCGGCAAATCGCTGGAACCCAGTGGCAAATTCTTCAAATTTCCAGCGGCCGGCAATATCACCATGCGGACGAAATGATACCATCAAGGGCGTAGTGAAAGCGACGGACCGGGACTTGAGAGAATTGCGTTGAGCACTTAGAATTTGAGGACCAAGGTGTTCGGATATATTTATTGCTGACCTCTGTAACCTCATTTGTTGAGGGTCTTGAAACTCCATATAACATCTTTACTTGGGTGGATGGCGGAAACCCAGACCCAAGGCATGTGTTTCTTGGAGCCGCAGTCAGGCTGCCACAGGCTGTAAGGGCGCCGGTGTGTTCTATGCCATCGGCCTGGCGGCGCAGTTGGTATGGACTATGTTCCATATCTTCATCCGTTTTTTGGGCGCAGGTTCGGTTCTTTTGGCGGTCATTTACATTTGCTATTACCTTCTTGGGCATGATCCGGCCTCTCGCTGGTGTCCAGTGATTTGCCGACCAGTGGAATTCCACCGAATGTGCGGCTCTTTTCCATCGATCAGAATTTTCCTGATTTCCAGTTAACATCTGGTTGGCAGTGTAAGGAGGCTCTGGCGACGTGGCAATGATTGAAACGAACATGGCGTGATTTTAATGAAATCACGCCATGTCGCGTAATGATGGTAACTTGATGTCGGAGTTTGAATGACTTGGGGGAGGATTTTGTCACTTCCGCGCAAATTCTTCAAGTTGAAAAAAAACAACGCAACTCTGTACTCCGTCCTCTGGAGAGGACACTGCACCACATTGAAGCAGTATCTGATGCAGTGTCCCCTCGCCGCGGATCGAACGTGCTCATAAAAGCTGGCAGCCGCCAACTGCAGGCCCTAATAGCACAAATTCAAGGGCTGGATATCTAACAAGTAGAGCCTAGACTGCTTTCTAGCCTCTCAGCTGTAACTGCGACACCTAAAAAGCTTTCAGAAATCCACTGAACTCCAAGCGCTGCGACGTGACTGCGGCATCCCAAAACGGCAACTCCGTGGTAGCGTGTGATAGAGAAGGCACGGGGCAACACGGTCCGACATAGCTATCAGTCAGAACAATGATGTGCTACATGTTGATCTGCCATGGCTATATAGTGCTATTTTGGGTCGGCGCCTTACTACGACGACTACAGCTACTCCTCAAGCTACATAGGTGATGCGTGGTCCTACGGTGAGCTACATCGCACTACATATTTAGCCGGGGAACTAATTCCCAGACGGTTTTTCCTGATGCACGGCGGAACTCACGAGGATCTGGAGTTTAACGAGTGTTGTGTTTACTAGCACAACCACGACGAGATCTCTCAACTTGCGGTGGGCGTTTCGGGGGCGCATGTTGTCCTCGTGGTGGAGTCCAGGGACGAAGAGAGCTACCTAGGTATCGTGCATATCAATTCAACTCCGCTTCCACACACTAATACATTCCGGAAATTCGACATAGATGGTGGCCTGTCTTCCTGCCTCAGCTCACTCTGACTTGTGTACATGCCGCTAGTCCGGTGCTACTGTGCACCTACCGGTTCATCTTCACATGAATTATTGGAGCCAATTTAACAGTAGTAAAATACCTAGAGGTGTGAGGGCCGCACCTGTAAACGACCCGCTCCAAACCCATTATTACGGGATGCTCGTTCGACTTCGAGCAGCCGAGCCTGGAGAGCAGTTCTTTTTTTTTTGGTAACGTCGTTCTGGGTTGTTTTCTTGACTAAATAAGCTGTCAAGCATTTCTAGCGATACAAACCCTTGCCTTGATTCCTCGGTACCGTAACCCCTGTTTGCTTTTTTTGGCGCTTCGGTCCTTTCGGCCGAGGTCCCTATTCCGACATGCCGACGGTCAGGTGGAGCAAATCCCATCAACGTCACAACAAACCTGAGGTGTTTTTCTCGGACCATCATCTCGTCGGAACGCGATTCTCGGCTTAGACCGACCCGCTCCCTTGTACTCAATGGCAACTGTACAAGATAGCTATCACCCCTCCTTCGCCGACCCAAGTGGGGACGTAGTCCTCCAATCCACTGAAGGTACACTGTATCGTGTCCACAGCTTCATCCTCCGCACCACTTCTGGGTTCTTCCGCACCCTGCTCTCTCTCCCCCAGCCGAACGACACCCAAATTCCCTATGAAATCCCGACGGGTGAAAAAGACTCTGTTTTGGAGCGTGTCCTGCGCATGATATGCGGGCTCGAGATCCCGCGCTGGGCCTCCTTTGACGAGGTCGAAGCCACTTTGGAATTGATTGAAAAATGGGACACCCCTGGACCCTTATCCGTCATTCGTACAGCCATAATGTCGCCGATGTTTGCGGACGATCCGCTCCGCGTGTACGTGCTCACGACGCACTTCGGCTGGGTGGAGGAGACCGCAGAGGTGCTTACCCACACGCTGAAGCTGCAGCTGCTCAGTGGGTCGCACGATGAAGTTCTCTGTCGGCTCTCATCCCGCGGCCTGCTTACGCTGGTGTCGTTCCACAACCGGTGCAAGGCCCGGTTTAAGGACGCGCTTGACGGCACAGATCTGTTCGCCGCCGGGAACGAGGAGCCGCGCGAGTGCATCTGCAGGAAGCCGAGAGATAACTACCCGTGGCGCGTTCTCAAGGCTAAGGTGCGTTTCTTTCCTCTCCCGCCTTCCCATAATTCAAGTTATACTAATGTTGTACCAGCTCCTCTCCGAATTCGAGCTCCGCCCTCTCGGCGACCGCATCCTCGAAGACATGTCCGGGTGGCCTGAATCTGCCGCATGCTGGCGCGCAAAATGCCTCTGCGGGAATCTATACTACGACCAGGTTTCGACTGTTGGGAATATCAAGGAGTCGATCAAGAGTGCGATTGACCCGGAGGCGATGTAGGTCGTTTCAGCATTAAAAATGCGACCGAACATCAAAAAGGAGGAGGAAATGCGATGGAGCTGGTGGGAATCTAATTCTAATTCTTCTGCTCACATCTGTGTATTTATTTATACCCATTTACATTCATCTACTTATCTCATGAGGTCAACCCGAAGACGCGGCGTTGTAAATCCAGCGGATCCAACACACTCACGGTGAAGCTAGTTAGAAAGCTCGAGGTATGTCTCTTAGTTCTCCAAGATGTCCAACTCGATCTTAATCTCCGGAGCGTGACAGTAAATGCGAGGACGTTATGGTCTGAAGCCCCGAAGGGTTGTATGAAACAATTAATTAGATATCGCCCAAATCACCACTTCCCGCGACCGACAGGAATGGTACACCCGCCGCTGTGCATCCATGTCGTCCGCGTCCATTGGCTTCTCACACGCGAAGCTGAATTGAAACACGCGTACGTTGGGTGTGCATGCTTGACACTGCGGTGGACGGGCAATCAACACCCTTGATTTTAGGGTCTCTTGGAGGCTCGAGGCATATCTCAGGAGCTCGAATTCGGTGATGATCTCTAGTGTGTACCAGGTGCGTGCCATTTCGAGGTCGGAGTCGTGTCCGCTCGAGACGTCGAGTGCCGCGATGATCTCCAGGGCCAGGGTACTCGTAAGTTCGAGGTTGAATCTCTCGAGGCTCCTAGAGGTCGAATTCAGCGGATGAATTTGAGGTACATGAGGTTGAAGAAACGAGAGTGTAGGCTAAGCTAAGGGATACGGGTCAGGGGAAATGCAATACATCGGACTGAGCGCGCTTCTTCCAAGAACAGACAGAAAGTGCACCGGCCATCGGTGTTCATGTTGAGTTGGCGCTTGGTAGCTCCGAGGTGAGAATATAGGCGGCAATGTGGATGGGGAGACGTAGGAGAGAGGGAGAGGGAAAGAGAAGGGAAGAAAGAATGACAATCAGCGCCCCCCCTCAAAAACAACAATTCAGAGATGTCAATGCTTGAAGTGAAGATCTCTCTGAAAACGGAGTGACTGATCTTAGAGGGAAAGTAGCATACGTTGGGCCTTAGTTCAGGCATGGTGGTACAAGAACAAGAGGGATCAATGAATCAATGATGCCATGATCCCCTTGCGATTTGGTTCCTGGCGCATCAGTGATGGTAACGAATTTCAAGCCGCTCTCCATAACTACATCACCGCCAGTTGTCGCCCACAGCAATCGTTGCACTGGATGGGCTTTGTATAGCCGCCCAGGTCGGATCCATCTTCACAGCCTCGACTTCAAAGTCCTTGGGCGCCTTACACGCGCCTCATCCACTGACGTGGAATTCCGATCGAGTCTTGAGCGCTTGAAAGGAAACGTGGCGATCTCTAACAAAGTGCAGAACTCTCTGGAAGCTTCATGCACCACTACGTATTCTGATTTTCCCATCCTTTATATGCTTAACGCGGTGCCGAACTGACTCACTATCCAATGGTTTCCGCAATCACACCAGGCCCAACGTGTCTCGCGTGGGTCCGCAAGCCTTCGCGCGATCCCTACAGATGTCCTAAACCCGTCAACGTCGCGGCAGGACACAAGTGGTGTGGTCCCCACCATCAGGCGGAGAGAAAGCATTATCTCTCGTACAAGGTTGCTCCACCCATCTTTATCACAACGTCGTCCACGGTCAACACCCTCATAGAAACCTTCTACAAAGCTGGAGGAAACACCGATATGCGTTGACGTGGAGTCTGTCAAGGAGTGCCGGACCGTGGAGACGTTGGTGGACTGGGCGACGTCTTTAAGAGAGAGGTTAAATTTGTTCAATGTGTGAGTTATTTCGTCGCGTCCGGTCCTTTAGCATGATAGTTATATCGTCCAGGGTAATTCGAGGCCGCAGATACCATCATGATACTGTATGTGCTGTTTTTTCGCCAACTGATCGAAAGTATTTTAACGAACTGACACCAGTTTCATGCCGGGGGCGACTCACCACACCTGCATTATATTACAGTCCTCAATGAAAGTAAACGCGAAACCGAGATCGTGCTTTTGGCGGTCAACCAACGGCACGGCGAACTTGACGGTGTCACCTCCGACCCAGAAGATCTGGACGACGACAAGGTCGCAGCCATTTTAGGCTGGGATTCGGCTCCTCCGCCTAGCGACCCTGGGGCCGAAGATCTATATTACACCGACCAATTCGAGGATGAGCGGCGGCGCGAGCGCACACGTCTCATCCGGCAGTTCCTCGCGTTCCGCAAGACGGCGCAACTGCATGGCGAGGACACGCGTGAGCCGTTCATCGATTACATGGAGCGCCTCGTCATCCTCGCGATCCTGGAGCGCTCTGGAATGCGTACACTTCTTCACGGAGGCGCCGCAGATGTGGAGGATTTTCTCACGCAGGACATTGTTACGCTTGACGAGCTGAAGCAGATTTATGTCGCCGTGCATCTCATGACGCCGCAGCAGGTCTTCAGCGCCATCAACGATGCATTCCGAGGTGTCCACGAGCCACACGACATAGTCCTCGGTCGCCGCATTTATGAAGAGGAGTCGACTGATGAGATCTGCCTAGCTGCGTGGGATTTGTTCGAGGATGTCATGCCCTGTCGGCACTGCGCGCTCCAGGGCTGCCAGCGGCTCGAGGAGTGGACGAAGATCGAACGTCTGGCCACGCTTTCGCTGCGATTTTTGAACTGGCAGTCTGCAGATGTAGGCTCTTTTTCGCGCGCAGACACACTGTTTCATCTCAGCGGGGTGTTCGCGGAGCGCAAATGGGAGCGCTTTTCGCCTCCGGCCTATTGGGCGAAGAAAGCCGGATTGTGGGTGCAAATAGATCGTCCGGCCGGGATCTATTTGAAAGTACGTACGCTTGGCCAGAACCAGGCAGATTTAGAAACATAACTCGCCTTTTCCCTCTAGTTCTCGGTCGAAAACTCCGACTCCTATCACAGGTTTCTGCACGTAATCCAAGGCCTCGAAATATTCTCTGTCCTTTCCTGGGCGCCGGCATTCACGGAAGACTCTGATGCCCTTATCCGCCGCGGGCCGACCCAACTTTGTGCATCGCGCAAGCGCACCGCAGTGGAGTATGAAGATTTGTCAACTGCGACGTGGGTGGAGGCCGACACAATCCACGAGCGCCAGGCGCGCGACCTCTACAAGACGAGCCGCGACCCGGGCGTGCTCCACATGATCGTACTCGACCGTACGAACGGTGAACTCGCGCGCCTCAAGGACAACCTCGCATTCGCCTTTTTATACGCGGAGCAGATCGGTAAGGATGCGGAGATGATGCTGCGGACGCCGCGGGCGTTTGCGGCGCAGGAGATGCGGAGGCTCTTCGATGGGTGGGCGGCACCTGATTGGGGGCTTGCCCAATGTGGACTTCTGGGCATTGCGTGCGGTGCGATCAATGTGCGCGGGGAAACTTTCAGGGAGTTCCAGGCACGGTGTGTTGCGCTTGTAGAGACGCTTGCAGATCCGAATCTGGTGACGTGTTGGGGCACGAGCAAGGAAAAGAAGCAGAAACGACGCGACGCGCTGCAATGTTGGCAGAAGTGGAAGAGGAGGTTGGATCGGATGGCGTGTTCGAAGGATTTCTTTTATTTAGGCACGGAGGAGGGCCACGCGCATCTACGCGAAAAGCTCGGCCGAAGTAAGTGTCGGATTCACCGGATAGTGCCGAGCTGACCAGTATTGAATGTGTAGCTATTTCCCCTACCGACGGCGCTCTTGTCAAATACGACGATGAAATCTCCCGCGAGGTCTTCCGTACGGTTTCTGCCATTGAATCAATCTTCGGAAATATTTACTGCCTGTTTAGAACGCTCGTTCGACAGATCCGAGGCGGTTGAAAAGATGTTACCGCCGAGAACGATCGTCTTGGACTGGGATGGCAAAATCGAGTACCCCGACGAAATCAACCGTGAGTTTGTTGATTTCATGTCCTAGATTAAGGACTGAAACAAAGCACCGTCAAGATGATACCTTTTCGTTCATGCGCCAAGGCTTCATTGAGGAAACGATGGCGACGATTGTTGAGGTCCAGAACGAACTCCCTTCGCGTGTTGAATAATTACTTTCCAGCGCGTATGTATCATTTATGTAAGCCCCTGTGTATAATCGATCTACAATTTTTCTGAAACATTATTGCCTTTGAACGAGTCTGAAACTAAGCACAAAATACTGGGTTGGTTTTCGTATCTTTCAGAGGGGAAAGAGGCCTAGAGGCTTTGGGTAGGCATTTTCAACTGAGTACCGCTCGGAGCTTCGTTCGCCTCGAGCGCGACCACAGGAGTTTTCTGTTTGCATTGTGATCTATAATCGGTCAGCAGCAGGTGGGATTCGAGCTATGTGCACCGTCCGGCTAGCTTAATTCAGGATTGCAGCCTCCAAGCATGACTCACAAATGTTTAACCACTACTTACAAGCGTCGTGAGACATTTGAAAACATTTTTCTGGTTCGTACTTCCTCGTGATTGTAATATGTATTCATTTACATCAGCAAACCTTGGGCCCTTTTGTACCGTGGGTACCCTCTTACGTAGCGCTACGTAGCAGTACGTACATCAGCGAAAAGGTACATACAGCACGGTACAGGCGGTACGTACCACTGCAGATCGCTACGTAAGGGGGTACCCACGGTACAGCCGCTCCCAGGGTTTGCTGATGTAGCTCAACGCCTAATCATATCTCGGGGGCAATTGATTTAGAATGTCAAGTTTACACCGAAGAGCTAGCAGTGATAAATACATGAGGACTTTCAATGCCATTGCAAAGCGTTCAGTATCATTCAACTGTCCACCAGAGCCCTCTATCAATAGACTTTTCGAGTTCTTCCGCCTCTATCTGCTTATCCAACTTACGGTATGTTTGTGCAAGAGTTTGCACGGCTAGTTGGGTGTGCGGATGGTTGTGCCCCAAAAGCTCTCTTCGCCTCTCCAGGACAACAGTTTGTAACTCTTCTGCTTTTACCAAGTGACCTTGATGGTAGTATGTTCTTGCTAGATTATTGATAGCAATCAGGGTGTTGGGATGGTTGTCACCGAGGAGCCTTCTCCACTTCTCTAGAACCACCAGTTGCAACCTTTCCGTTTCTTGCCAGCGGCAAAGGCGGGCACTAGTATTAGCAAGATTGTTCATAGCACATAGAGTGTGCAGATGATCATCCCCGAGAAGCTTTCGCCGCTTCTCCAGCACTACAAGCTCCAGCTCTCTGGCTGCTTCGAGTAGGCCGTGTTTACTATAGTTGATAGCAAGATCACTCATAGCAGCCAGGGTTCCCCCACTGTCATCACCATGATGCTGTTTCTGCTTCTCCACAACCAAAATCATGAGTTTATTGGCTTCTTGGAACCGGCCAAGACTGCGATATGTCCTTGCAAGGTTGTTTATAGCAGTCAGGGTGTCCGAGTGGTTATTGCCAAGAAGCTTTCTTCGCTTTTCTATAACCAAACTTTGCAGTGATTCTGCTTCCTCGTGTCGACCAAGTTCATTGTACATGTTCGCAAGATTTTCCATAGCAGTCAAAGTTTCCAAATGGCCATCACCAAGAAGCTTTCTCCTCCCTTCCAATCCAATGGCCCCCAGCTTTGCAGCATCTGCATACCGCCCAGCATGTTGATATATTATTGCATACTGTAGTCCAAAATCATTGACCTTCTCAGGCATAATTTGCATCAAAGAGTCAACATGCGATACTATTCTGGGACTGGCAAGGGTGATATCCTCTTGGAAAATTTCTAGAATGAACCTGGCCAGGATATTACCCATACATGAATGATAATGATCTGGGTCAGCCAGGGTTGTCCGGCACCAGCTCTGCACCAAGGGATGGATAGAAAATAATTTTTGCTCTGCATCAAAGTTGATCAGAGAATATGCCTTGATCTCATTGGTGAATTCCAGGAAGCAGAGAGAGTCCCATTCCCCAGTGGTTCCCAGGAAATGTGAAAGGAATCCCTGTGGGTCTTCCATCCTATCTATTGCAGAATTGCGAGATGGGCCACTGCGAGACCAAACCCTGAGAAACTTCAATTTGAGTTTTGCCAATTTGCTTGGTTGCTCGGATTTGTTCTTCATAAGGTGGGTTGCTGCTCTGCTGAACAAGTCCTCTGAAATTCCATCTTGGTGGAGGAATGAACAGAGCTGTAACAAGGTGGCTGCTGGTGGACTGAGTTTGTCAAAACTCATTTGCCATGTTGTAAACACTGTCCAGGCATAGGCATCGTGACTCTGAGCAGGTTTTTCACCAAGTAGTTGTGCCTGACTTTTAGTATATAAGCCCAGATAAGTGTCAAGAGCCCCAGATTCTGAGATGAATGCTCCTGCTTGAACAATTGCAAGGGGGAGATAGCACAACACCTTGATAAGGTCAGATAAAACATGCTGATGGAGGCTTAAGCAACAACCCACTTTCACGATCTCAGATGCAAGCAGTGCATTTTGTGGCGAGGTTTCTTGGTCAGCACGCTTAAGCAACAATGCCACAGAATCTGATTCTTCCATATTCGAAACTTGAGAATGAGCTCCATAGACTCGTAGATTGGGATTGCGTGATGTGATGATTATATTGCCATGATTGCATTGGGGGAAAAACCTGTTGAGATCGATTTTGGGGTCATCTGCATTGTCCAAGAACAAGAGCCACTGGTCATCATTGGGTGTTGCAAGCCAATTCAAGGCATCTTGCGGAGAATCCCCGGTTTTCTTTGTGATTGCTATATTCTTCAGACCAGTTTCAATAGTTTGTGTCATGCTCGCATCCACGAGGAGCCGATCAGTGAATCTGACACAAGCAAGTATCAAATGAGTATTATACAACTGAGTTGAACTTCAACTCACTGGCTGGATTCTTCAATGAACTTCAGTGCAATCTGGGTCTTTCCGGCACCGCCTAGTCCGTAGAGCACGTAGATACGTTGTTTCTCGGCTTGTTCAGCGAAGAACCTGTGCATTGCATCTAGGAAAGCCTGTTGTCCTTGAAAAATCCTCGATGGAGGAGGGCAGCGATTGACAGCGGGAGATGCTTGCACGGCAGCTGCGCCATACACCGTGTTCATGATGAAGTTATTTGCTGTGATATTATAGTGGAGAGTAGGGCCCTCCCCAGCACCTCCGCCACCACCACGACCCTGGACACCACCGCCTCCACCTTGGCCTCCTTGGCCGCCTGTGCCGGAATGAGCAACAATTTTGGAATCTAAGTGGATTTCGTTGTACCGAGGATATAGTTATTAATCGTTTGGAAATCATCATGCTGAGGCCTGGGGTGGACTGTCGTAGTTTTGGGATTTGTCTAAAACGAAGTTCACTGCTGCCGTTACTCACCAGAAACAGGATCGGAATGGTCCATAGGCATTGGCTCAGAGACATCGGAATCGAGTGACTGAGCTCCGGATTGTCCATGAGGGCTAGATGCACACTCATGAGAGGGGCTTGTGGATGACATGGTGGGCGACGAAGAGCTATGTTAGGCCCAATATAATCTGCTAGACACGGCGAATTCGTTTCGTTCTCTACATATATGGAGATCTAGGGTTCGAAGTGATCAATGTCACCGACTTGACAGTGGATACGAACACAACAAAGTGCGCCACTGTCGCTCTATTGCTGAATCAATCAATCAATCGATCAATCAATCAATCAGGGTACAAGATGAATATCAATTCGGTCAAAATTAGATACACATTATAACATACAAGCATCATCATGATTTTGTTGCAGCATCTGTATAAGCTGGACTACATCGACGTGTGAAGTCCAACCGGGTCCTCAGTGCTAGAAGTGTGCCATGAGAAATATCCACTCTTTCGGTTCCAAAACATCGGTGGTCTAAAAACAGTTCAAAGTTCTACATGTCCGGGAGCAAACGCGATGTTGACCTCGGGTTAAATGGTAGAGAAAGGGGCATTGCCGCATGGTCTCTGCCGTTGTCGAAGTTGGTATCTTCCCTACCAAATTTATCAAGGAAGCAAGGCCCAGCGACGCCTACAAACAAACGAGGTACCTTTTATTTGTACATAGCGTCTGTCTCTGTCTGTCTACAGAAGACTAAGCGACGCCGGGTTTGTAGGGTGCACGTAATGATGTGCGTTTCTCGATATCGGACGCGATGGGCCATTCGACGGTTGCAATTCTTTTCATTTGCAACATCCATGATCTCCGAGCGAGAGAAATGGCATCACAGGTTCCGGATATGTAAATTCGGATTTCATGATCATCGATCAAAATATTTGCGAAGTTGAAAATGCTCATCCCCCACTTCACGCCGCCAAATGAGTTGAATCAGGGCGCCTGGAAACGTACCTGACACTCTGAGTGTCAGGGACCGAATTTTAGCGACTGGAATTGTGCCTGATACCCAAAGCATAAGTCGCACTGAGCTTAAGCCTGACACGGAGCATGTCGGAGCCAGGATCAGCTGTTCCGACATTACCCGTATCAGGCTGCGACTGATTTTGCTCCCGACACTGGTGTCAGGAGCAGTATCAGGTGCACGCAGCGTGTCAGTAGCCCCAAAATAGCTCCTGACAATAAGAGAGTCAGGGGCTACCTGACATAATAAGAATAAGTTTGACTCTTATTGTGTCGAGTATGACTCTGACTCTTTTATTGTCAGGAGTCGTTTCGGGGCTACTGACACGGTGCGTGTCGGTTTACCTGATACTGACACGCCCCGGTGTCGGTGCAACTGATACTGCCCCTGACACGTCCAGTGTCAAGAGCAAAATCAGTCACAAAGGTTTTGCGCCTGATACTGGTACTGTACTATTACGACCAAAGGTTCACAGGATGTCACCCGTCACCTCAAGTGTTCACTGGGAAAGGTGTTCATTGATCAGCAATCACATCAAATTCCCTTATATGGGGTCCGGCATCAGCCGGACCGGAATTTTTTGATGTTTTTTGCCTATTTGGGCTCGGAAAAATCGAGCGTCACCGTCACAGGTACCAAAAGTGTTCAGTTCACGGGCAGCTGTCACCCGTCACCTGAACCTTTGGTAGTAATAGTACAGTAATGTCAGAACAGCTGATCCTAGCTCTGGCATGCTCTGTGCCAGGCTCAAGTTCAGTGTCACTTATTCTTCGAGTATCAGGTATAATTCCAGTCGCTACAATTCGGTCCCTGATACTCAGAGTGTCGGGTACGTTTCCAGGCCCCCTGATTCAACTCATTCGGCGGCGTGCTTCGTTTGCCTAGCCGGCCCAAATAAAACGGCTTATAAATTGCATCAATTCCAGTGTTGAAATGGAATGAGATTAATCCCGCAAGGCTTGGTTTGGTAGTCGGCGATATGAACCTGTTACATAGTTTCAAGTTGCGCAAGAGTCACTCCCGTTCAATTCGGGACCACACCATTGGATAATTCCAAAATTGGTTTTTTATCTTTTTGCCCGAAGTCCAAGGTGCGCAACGGTTTTGAATTGCGTATGTCCCATCTATGTAAAGCCGATTTCCTTTTTGATTTTATGTCCCTTCAATTTTCTCTTCAACCTGTCCCATTTTCCACCAGCCAACTTTCTTTTAACGCGGATTCTGTGTAATACGTCTGAAGTCCGTCAGCGAACCTGGAGGGGGGTAAGAATCAATGTGTCTATCGATGCAGAAAGTACATTATAGGTTCGTGGCAAACTCAGTAAAAAATCCTTCGGAACAGTCTCCTACAAGACGGAGGAGACTGCCTCCGAATCGATCCAGATATGTCTCTGCTTGGATTTCCTCTCTACTCGACAGCGATCGTGGTCGCGTGTACAGTTTGTTGGACGCCGGCGTTGTGAGTGGTTGGAAAATTAAAGGTCTTTTATTTGTTGCCTTCCCAAGTTTGCAAAATGTGGTGGAGGTTCCCATGTTCAGTCCATACAATTGCATATTCTAATAATCGCACAAATTTTGTATTCTGTACCTCAGCAGAGAGGTTCGAAGTTAAACGACTCGCATTTTGCCCGCGAGAAAATGGGGTGAATAAGGCTTGATAGCGGGAGGTCCGCAACTGCGTTCGATTCTGACCCACCATAACGCAGGATGCCCGTTCGATCCGGGTGCAGGCGATGTTACGATACAACGGTCAAATTTTTTCCACCACATTCGGGGTCTTTCGGGGTGCATTGAAACCTACTTTCCCTGTGGCTTATTCAAGACTGAGTTTTCGATCTTCTGCCACATCAGCAAACCCTGGGTTTCACCGTAGTCGGGCCATAGCCTATGTAGTTGCCATAGTTTTTGCGCCAATTACGTAGTGCTCCATAGCGCTACGTAATATTCCCATAGTTTTGGGCGTCGGTTGTAGCTGCTGTAGATTTTTGAACACTATGTAGTTCTGTGTAGTTGGGGGCCCACTACGTAGCACTGTACAGCTCGCATAGCGCCTCACTCATGACCCTTGCCGGACAGCCTTTTTCTTCCACATCTTCATGCTCAAATTCCTTGGGCTACAACTCGATTTGTACTAGTTTGACTGCATTTGGATTCAAATGGAATGGTACATGCACACCCGATCATGATTAAGGAGATAGATTCAAATATCTAGGTAATATTGTTTTTTGAACACGAGTTGTATTGCCAAGTCCTTACTGACTACAATTACACACTACAGGCATACAAAAAACTATGAAATACCAATCTGAAAAAAAAAACGGTCCCGATGCCGCGCGAATGGGGCCAGCGGCGCGTAACGAGGACACAGTGTGTATAGCTTGACCAGGACATCGCCTGGAGAGGCGAGTCGTCGCTGCAAGCATCCGACAGCACAGCACTATATTTTCAAGACTCAACCCTGTTGGACGCGATGACGGAGTGGATGTACCGAAGATACCAAGCGTAGATGAGCCACAGCAGCGATGTAGGTCGAAGATGCGGTTCGCAAACGAGAGTGGGGAGTGATTACGTTGCGGTGGTAGGGAGAAGTCTTGATGAGAATGCAGTCAAGCCAGCGGCGTATTAGTGTGTTGCTTGTCGAGGGCAATTATATGGCGTGTGACATAGATTTGGAGCCGTTTGTCGGGGTTCGGCCCGCCGTGGGCAACCTGTGTGTTGCGGTGCGAGCGCGGGTATGGGAGGGTAGAGAAGGGATAAGGAAGGAAAGAGAGCGGGGAGGTATAAGTGTAAGTACGAATAAAGCGCACCTGCCGGAAAGCCTCGTCGCGCTCAGCCTGCGCGGCGGGGTCGGAGAGGTGCAGCGCGAGGCCTGAGGCGGCGGCTTTGGTGACGAGGAACTTGATGCGGGATTTGCGCAGGCGCTGGGGTGGTTGGGGTGGGGTGAGGCGGACGCAAGACGCAATTATTAAATAAGATAAGCGTACTTCGTAGACGCGAAAGGAGGCGTTTATGTCAGTTATTTACCGAGGACAAAAGCTAGGACTGCGCCGTCTTCGCTTGGGAGGCGCCCTGTGTTCGCGGGCGGTCAGCGCTTACTACGGTGGCTAGGTAACCTGAGGATCTACCTGACCCAAATGCTATTAGCAAGTATTCTCAGTCTGCTTGAAAGGGACTCTAGACGCACAGGCAAAGTCGGGTGACACGCATCCCCCAGCAGCGCGGCGTTCCCCTCGACCCACGTCCGCAGGGGGTGATACACGCGCAGCTTCGACTCGCACACCTCGCTTTCTCACCGCACGGAGAGACAGAAATCAGAGTAAAGCTGGAGCATCACGTCCTTGTCGGCGCGCGTGGTCCAGGAGGCGGTGGGCTCGGCGGCGAAGTTCGTGTCGGGCTGGGCAGCGGGATCTGGGTAGCGGAAGAGGTCGCAGTGAGGTGGACTTGATGGAGGTTCGGAGAAAGTCGGAACGATCATTCTGGAATGTTCGGTGGCACGCACGTGATGGATCACCTGCCATAAACGTGCAGCAAACATTTTGCCACGTTCGTTTTCCTCTACTACCACCATGAGTCTCGCCTCCCCTCTCTCCCGTCCTCTCCTGCATTTCTCACCTTCCACGGAGCCTCAGCTGCCCTCGCCAATGGCCTTCACCCCCGACTTCAAGACGACTCGGAGGCGCTCGTCGCCACCATGCCACCGGTGACACGAGCCTCCACCTCGACAATGCTGCCTGACAGGACGACATACTCCTCGCCACAGTGCCACCGGTGAGGCGAGTCTCTACCACCCTTCAACAATCAGCCGTCTAACAATCAGCCGTCTTCAAGAACACATCCTCGCTGTCAATGAGTGACCCAAGCCTCCACTGCTCTTAGACAATGAGCCTTCGCCCCGACTTCGAGATGACTTGCTTGTTGCCCCCACTGGCGACACGAGCCTAGCTGCGAGCCCCACTGCGCGAACTGACAGGATGTACATTGTGAGGTATGACTTGGTAAGCGAAAGACTTGTTTTTGGACTTTGTGCTGAATTCTGTCTTTAGTGGTGTCTATTCGTGCTACGCAGTCGCTGGCCTCGCCGAGTCGGCCTACGGCTGGTTGTGTGCGACTAGTAAGTTTTTCAGTTTTCTGCAGTCTTGAGTTGATTAATTCATTTCCAGCGACTTTCAGCGTTGTTTGACAACAGGTATGTGTTATTATCATTGGTAGTGTTACGTTCAGTTGACCGTTGCGCAGATCCATGATCGGTTTGTGTGTAGATTCGTATGTATTGGCCATCCCTTGGTGTACGTCTTCAAATTCTGCATCCAATTCTCTCCAAGCTGACCCAGTTTCTGTGCACAGTTGCCCTCAACGCCGGGTTCGCCATGTCGACGCGCAGCTCGCCACCTCGTCACACACCTTGTCACCTCGACACGCGCCTCACCACCTTGACGCGGGGCTCGTCACGTCGAAGCCAGGCTCGCCACCTCGACGCGCGGCTTGGGACCTCAACGCGGGGCTCGCCACGTCCACGCGCAGCTCGCCACGTCCACGCGCAGCTCGCCACGTCCACGCGCAGCTCGCCACCTCGTCGCGCGCCTCGCCACCTCGTCACGCGCCTCGCCACCTCGTCACGCGCCTCGCCACCTCGACACGCGCCTCACCACCTCGACGCAGGGCTCGTCACGTCGAAGCCAAGCTCGCCACCTCAACGCGCGGCTTGACCTCAACGCGAGGCTCGTCACGCCGATGCGGGGCTCGGCACCTCGACACGGGGCTCGTCACGCCAACGCGGGGCTCGGTACCTCGACGCGGGGCTTGTCACGTCGACGCGGGGCTTGTCACGTCGACGCGGGGCTTGTCACGTCGACGCGGGGCTTGTCACGTCGACGCGGGGCTTGTCACGTCGACGCGGGGCTCGGGACCTCAACGCTGGGCTTGCCACGTCGATGTGCGGCTCACCACCTTGATTTTGACGCAGGCCTCGCCATGTCGACTTGCGCCTCGCCAGTTCGACACGCACCTCACCAACAGGATGTCAGTGCGTCCCGCATCCCGGATGTAGTCGTCTCAATCATCAAGTATCACTGCCATTGTATTATATACCTTGCATGCAATTTTATCGAGATTTGTTCTCTATTATGTTGTGGATATGCTATTTTGGTCTTTTTAAGAAACCCACCAGAAGCGTGCAAAGCAGCTACAGCGAGCTGCAACCAACTACTGGAAAGTATGGCAAAACTACAGGCAAACTACACCGGCTACAACCGCACTACAGGGCAAGTACGGCAAAACTACAGGCAAGCTACACCGGCTACAACCGCACTATGTCAACGCTACGTAAATCTGCCGAAACTATGTGTCACTACATATAGGGTAACCTTCACTACACGCACTACACACACTACACGAACTATAGCCAACTACGTAGCGCTACGTAGTGGGCCCAGGTTTTGCTGATGCAGTGGGGAAATAGAAAACAGCGCCTCAACATGGCCACAAAGTCCGCGGGTGATGATGTGCGTATTGGTGAGGTTGAGGTACCTGAACTTGGGCCGGGGAGCAACGGTTATCCGGTGCGTCTAGCATTCGGAAAGAAATCGTGGTGGAAATCAAACGAAAAGGCCAAGATAACATAAGATAATCGGCCGTCGCGCCGATACCTGACGGGATCAACGCAGCACTGCACAGCAATGCCACCGTCTATTTTCTCCTCACCTCTGCGGTCGGTCAAGACGTTCAAGAGTACACAACGCAGGGCGCGATGTGCACAGGGCTGCGCATATACGGGTGCGTTAGCTATGCGATGTCCGAGAGAAGTATCTGACTGAGATTCATTGGTAGGTCAAGAAGAAGAGATTTACTTACATAAAAGAGAGTCCAAATGCTCGACGTCGATAGGGGCTTTTTTCGAGTACATACTTGTAATGGAAAGTTGACGGAGTTTACCGTCAACTTCGTCAACTTCGTCAACTCCGTAAACCGCATTGCATAAGCTGTGTTATTGTTTGGATCAGTTTGCATCGAGCTTCCAGTGTCACACGGCGTTCCTCTCCTCCACCAACGGTATGCACATTATCTAGCCTTGTGAGTACTCGCCCAAGCCGAAACTTTCAAATACTGTTCCAAATCACTTACCTGAGCATTCTAGCCTATACATTTTCTCTAATGCGGCACCCAAAGCCAGGCCAGCGATGGCGCACCAGCACCACTTTATTCCCTGCCCCGATGGTTGCGGCGCGCAAATACCCTCGCGTCTCATTTGTAGGGGCAAGAACGTTCCTTGGCACGCGGGTCTGGAGTATCAAGTTGTGAGTCCTTCTTGAGCACCGTTGACCCGGGATGTGAATCCTTCCAGTGTCCCTGCGGGTACTTTACGTGGCTGGATCCGGAACTCTACAACGCCGCCGAAAGACGCCACGTCAACTCCCCCGCCAACGGTGCTCCTCCGTTCCCACCACCCGAATATCCAGATGATCCCTGGGCCGCCTCTCCGCAGCTCCCTAGTTTCGCACCAAATATACATCCGTCTCTCCAGCAGCCGGCATATTCCTTTGCTTCTCAGCCTCCTCCGGCGACCACTCAACCCATTCCATCGACTCAAATACAACCCATTCCATCGACCCAGCCAACCAAAGCCAAGTGCAAGTCAGGTCCCTGCACGCGGATCGCCGGGTCACGTCGATGTACTTACCGCATGTGCAAAACCTGCTGCGAGCAGCAGCGTAAGGGCTGCGAATATCCTGGACATCGAACAAATACCGCATCTGCCCCTACGCCTTCCTCCACTCCAGACGACCCCTCTGCGCTCTCTCGGCCGGCGCCCATGTTCTCTTACGACACGTCACCGCCGCCGTCGTCGTCTGAGTCCCCACTCGCGCCCAAACTATATTCTAAACCAATGGACCCTGCGTGGGCGCAGCGTTATAACAAGAACCACGAAGCGCAGGAGGTGCGGAAGCGGGAAGAGGAGGAGCGACGCGAGCAAGAGCTGCTGGTGAAGCACCAGATACGTATATGTTTCTGGGGCACGGTGCGTGCTGCTTTTCCCTTGACAAAATAGATACTAATGTGCCTCCAACAGGATGGAGTAGATCCCGAGATGTTTCGGCAGCAGGGTGTTCGACCGTGGCCCAAATTCAACCTCTCAAAATACCCGCCGCTACTGAAGAAACTCAATCTGGCTGTCGACGACGAAGTTCAGGTATACGACTTCGATAGCGGCTGCTGGGACCGCGAAGATGTCGACCACATCATGGAGGTTTCTTCTAGCCAGGTTATCCTCATGCGCCGTCTCGGCGTCGTCCAATGCCCTCGGATTGATGAGTCCATCGAAAGACACAGCCCCCACCACACCACTACCCGCCGCTCTCTTCCCGCCGCTGCCGGCAAGCGTAAACGTCATACCTCTTCGACCCCGGAGCCCCCCACCAAATATACCCGTCCTTCTCGCTCAACTCCCCCAACTCCCCGGACTACATCTCCGTCTCGTCCCTCGTTTTCACGGTCATCTTCTCTGTGCCCTTCTTCCCCCGCCACCCCGTCCTCATCGCCGTCTCCCTTCAATGTCTCCTTGTTGGCCTCTCCCAACTTCCAACCCTCTCCTCCTTCGACCCCGGTCGACCTGGATTCCCTGTGGGCGGAGGGTCGGGTACATGTCCCAGATGGGTTTGGTACCTGGCCCGAGGGGATGTATGCTCGGGATATGGCTGCCGCGTTCCGGCTGATCGTTGCAGGCGGGGAAGACCTGCTTTCCGAGCGCTTCAAGACCATCTTCCGGCTCCCCGAATTTCCCAAGCACACATGGCACAAGCAGTTCCGGACGTGGAAGCGGTCGTCCCAAGAGGAACGGGACAGGGCCACGAAGCTGCCACGCACGTTTGATGGGCTTTGGAGCGAGTGGAGGAAGTCGTCCACCGGGTGGGCTAGCGTCTCGGGGAAGCGGCTGAAAGCGTCTTGATATATGTTTTATCCTTATTTCGGACTCGATATGAAACTTGTAGTCATGTATCGTAGCGTACACACAGAGCAATGTATTGTAGCATATCAAATATAACTGTTACTGTTCGGGAGTATAGTATGTGAGGCCGGGAACATAATCCGGGAGGGCGCCTGCAGCCTCAAGCTTTGTCTTCGTCAGCCTGTTCTTCCGCATGACCATTTCATCGAGAAAGAAGTCATACTTGTCTGAGCCCATCTCGCGAAGGATGGAGTGGTACCCTCCCAGCCACACATTCGTCTGTTCGGCAATGGAGGAGTTGAAAAACCAAGCTTTACCATCAATCCCAAGTAACTCGGGGAACAAAGTCGGGTTACAATGGTATGAGCATTCAATACCTTCCTTCGCGTGCTTGCACGTCCAGTGGAAGACATCGACAGGGAAGCCGACGGTCTCGTATAGCCGAATGCCTTGGCGGACGAGATATTTGTATAGCGTACAGTTATTGTCGTAGATGACAATGTCGGCCATCGACCCGTCGACGTGAAAGACCTTCTGGAGCATATCCTGGTGGGATTTGAGTGGTGTGAAAGAGAGACAGAGAAACAACGTACGACAGTCTGCGAAACACTTTCTGAGCCATAGAAGGTCGCGTGAGCGACGATCATTCCACACGGGCGAACAAAGATCTGTTCGTTGTGAGTTCGCCGACGTCCGAACAGAGCGCGGAGCTTCCTGTTGCCATTAGGGTCTTTTGTAGCTGCACACTCGCCCGACGTTGGAACATCCATCTCCTCCACTTCATCCGCAGTGACTTCAGCTGCAAAAGCGTCGTTGGGATGGGAGACGTTCACCCGCTGTAAACGCCCGCGCAATTGAAAGAGGGCCTTGTCGCGTTTCTTGTGGTTCTGCTCGAGTTGACGATGCTCGGGAATCGTACACGTCATGTATGTCGCCTCCACCGGTTGTTCGCAGCCTTCTACCGCACAAATGTGGTGACGGGAATCGTGACCAAGACAGAAGCGATGTCGATTGTCGATGAGCGGTTCGGGACAATTATGCACCCCACAACAAGGATGCCCAATGGTGATGCCGTCGATGACAATAACATGTAGTTTTTCTGGGAAGTATCGTCAGGAAGAACACAAATTTAGTTTTACAACTCACTCAATCCATCGCCGTCTTTGAAAACCCTCATACACTTGTCACAGTAATGAGACCATTCCGGTTGACCACAGAGTCGGAAGCGCGCATTGCGTTCACGGATAGCATCGTTGAAGCGGACCTTCTGCTCGCCACTGTGTGGAACCTGGAGGATTTGTTCCCTTTCTTGATAATCCTCTAGAAGTGAGAGCAGCAGAAACCCATCCCAGACATGCTCGGTTCGCAATTTGAAGCTGTGGGTTGGTGGCCAATCCTTATGATTCGGACGACATTCGGGTTTGGATAGATAAGAATCGTAAACGCGCGCAGCATTTGTTGCGGAGGTCCACGATATTAACATGAGGCCGATGAACAGATTCAAGACTTCGCGCTCGACGAACTGGTGCTCGCCGACCTGAATTGCACCTGGGACACCAGCATAGTATGTGCGGATTCCGCTGCGGACCGAATAGTTGTTTTGATAGCTTGTGTTACAATCTTTCAAGAAGTCAGCTTCATCGCATGAATGTTTCTAGGGAACTGACGAGGGCAGTAGAGATGTACAGAATAGGTTGCGCAAGCACCGTCACTGAGAGTGAAGAGGACGACCTTGCGAACACCATCCTTGTCTTTAAGCAGGTTTTCGTTCATACATCCCGGTGTATTACAATGCTTGTTGGGCGGGAAAAGTGTTCGGGCAGCTTGATAATACTACTGTGAGTACACAAATATAAAAAGAGATAGAGACGCACAGAGCAGGTGATCAAATCCAAATTCTCTGAACATCTGTGCATCTCTCCCAGCGCTAGTTTCGTCTTCATTATACTTCCAGATTGTGTTGCTGAAGGCCGCCCAGCATCCAGCAACGAACTCATCAGTCATACCCGTCGCACAGCCAAGGAAAGATCGGACATTCTCTGGGATCTCAGAGGGAGCACTGGTTGGATCATATGTGGATTTCTGGGCTAAAATAATCTCGTCCTTGAGGCGGGCAGCGAGCCGTATGAAAGTCATCGCCTTCTCCATGCTGATGGACTCGGCGAGACCGGGAATCTGGCTGAGAAAGTCATGCACCTCCTCCATGGATGCCATGGTGTAGTCGGGACGCGTGAGTCGAGAGGTATTACAGGATTTATCGCGGTAGAAAGCAAGTAAAGGGGTGGACGCGAGTGTGATGCGTCACGGCACGTGCGGGAATCACAGCCAAAAGCATCCCGATTCGGTCGTTCACCGGCGTTATCCGAGAGTTGACGGAGTTGACGAAGTTTACAGAGTTTACAGAGATTTGGTACACTTTCCAAGTCAAGGATTTACTGCTTTTTTCAGCCTTACTTCACTTATTACTCTTGGGTTGTCACTGTCGCACCGTACTACTCGAAGCGCTCGACTTGGGGAGAAACCCGGGCTGGTGCAGCATTATTGTGTCGAGTGTGCAAAGCGCTTTCATTTTAGTTTGGACTCTGACTTGTCGGGATGATCCTCGCACAGATAATGTGAAACCGACGCAGCCCTCCTCTCCCACTGGCGCAGCAAGATTCACAAGCGGCGCTGCAAGCAGCTGAAGGAGCTCGCGTATGCGATCGAGGAGTCTGAGCGTGTGGCTGGGCTGGGGTGCGCGGAGACCGAGGGCAGCCGCCGTGGAGGCGACGACTTTATTTCTGCCGCCAGTGCCCTGCTGTTTTCGTTGGGTGGGAGTCCACACTGTAACGCCTGTGTTGTCGTGCCGCACTCCAAGTTCGGGGAACTAGCCGGGGTCTTTGGGTCATGGCGGTGCGCTCATTAACTTTTGTTCTGCGTACCCATGGCACCTTGACAATGCCATGGTCAACAGCCGCTCCCGGATCGGCTTGCGCATTCCGCGTCCTCTCGAAAGAACGAATGGCTACGACCCCCTTGGGCTCGATACCAGCCGCGACGTATTAATCGTCCTTCAAACGACGACTGTCCCTGCACGTTGCGCATCGTGGAACACGCGGGCCTGCCCTCAATGGCGCCCGCAGCGTACATGGTATAGACTATTCCTCTCCTCCTTGCCTGCAGAGTGTTCCTCCGCGTCGTTGTAACTTGTCTATTCATCTTCCTCGCTTCGTCTCAGTCGCCCAGGTTCCGCTCTGCACCCCACCCCACTTCACGCCACATGCAGAGAACTGGTCGGTGGCCTATCTCTACATCTGAATGTGAGCGCGAGCGCACGGTGCGGCCCAATCTGCGGACGCCTCGCACTTGAAACTTGACAAACCAATCCTGTGAGTGGCTATGAAAGTTTGCCCGGTCAGTCCCTTGGCGGAAACCCGGAGGGATAGAACGCACGAACGAAGTGCGCGCGCCTGCTTACATGGAACGGCCAGTCTACGTTCGCCCCGTTCTTTTTTTGCCCTCTCCGCTTCTCTGCATCGCCTCCATGAACAGTCCGTGAACAGTCATAGGATTTGTGTTAAACGCATACACCGCAAACGACTCTTCAAGACGGGTGAAGCTAATATATTCACATCCAAGTCCGCCCAGCCGCTCACTACCCACCCACCTACTGAGTCAAACAGGTATTCCGTTGGTGTTCAACCAGTTACGATGGGTAGCTGAACTGAACCAGACGCGTCCAGGATAAAAATAACTTTTTGCTATCTCCTCAAAGTCGAACGAGCGTGTCTGTATGAACGCGAGAGAGGTGCGGCATGGGACGCCGGTGCGCACCCCGCGCTTCTGAGCCTTTGACTGCTCGAAATCGAACTTGGTGTTGGCCGTGGAGTGGGGAAACCCTGATTGACATATTTTCCAAACAAACATCCAGAAATTGAACTCTCTAACTTCCTTCTAGTGGGCGGATGTGTGAACACTCTGAATTTATGAACTCGCAAAATCATTCATTGAAACAGAATAGATCAGTTGTAATGATAAAAGAGTTTCGTAGCTGGTGCATGGCTCAGGCTCGAGTCGAACGAGCTTTCCTGCACTAGTTCTGATCGACTTGATTTACGACGGAAAGCAGGTGCGCACCCCGCGCCTCTGGGCGGCTGTTATTCTGAGCCTTTTCCCTCAGACGAGCTTGCCTGTATATTACTTACTGCTTTCGATGACATCCAATGCAGGCGCACACCCCACGCCTCTGAGCCGTATTCAGGTTATGGACCGTAATTCACCCTGAAACAATAGTGCTGAGTTGGAGAGGCGTGAAGTGGATATTTGGGATTGGATATGTTGCGTAGTGCGTCGTATTTCTAGAGTGTTGAAGCTTACTCGGTGTTGAGCAGCGGAGTGCGAATTCCGCTCACTCGGGATTTAATACTTTCCGAACCAGGAATTCCACTATCTCCTCCCGTCTGTGGGCCGATGTGTCCTCTGTTGTCCAGGCTGATAGCTACGCCTTGACTTGTCCGTCCGCTATGCCGAACACATTATATCGAACCCGAATTACTGAACCACGTTGCGGCGCTTGGCAATTAGAAACATCACAAACTCTCGAGCCCATGGTGCGAACTCGAGTCGAACGAAATTGTCTTGGTCTGCGCATCCGGTATCCTATACATTGAACTCGCGTCTAATGCAGGTGCGCGCCTCCAAGTTTTCCCTGCTTGTGATTCATCCTGGTTGAGGTCATTTCACGTGGGGTTCCGCTGACTCGTGATTGAGGTGCTTCTTCACCATACAGTACGCACGTCGCATATGTATCATTGCTCTAACAATACATATAAAGTTCTAATTCCCATTCTATCTGTAATTCGTACCCTCACATATGATCGTACAGGCGAGGAATAACATCAGCACGAGCTGGGTGCCCATGAGGAGTTTAAATGTCCAGGAGGGCGCGGGCAGTTCTTCGTCAATTGTAGTTATCTGGGCGGTACCTTGTTCCAAGGTTGGCTCGGAACCTGGGAATTAATCAGGCACGGCAGAACGCAAATCCCAAGACGTTCCGCTCACGGTAGTCGCAATCCAGTCTCTCCGTCCGTTCCGGCTCTCTAACAACTGGATGGCCGTCATGTATGTCTAGTATTTTTGATCGGTCCGTGAGCAAGGTATTACACCTACCCACTTCGCTACCAGTCGCGGTATGTGGACATTCCAACTCCTCGTCTTCAGTGTCCCAGTTTGATCTTGCATAAAGATCTTCGCCGTCCACTTCGATCATTTTGTTAGTGCAACGGAAAGGTTCCTTTCAGTGCGGTGGCATTACCATGGGAAAAGGGAGCGTCAAATTCGGAGGATAGGTGATAAAGCGGGTGACCCAGATGCAGGGCGAGCTCCTGGCTGTCTGGATCGAAACCTTTGGCTTGGTGGAATTGTCGTAGTCCGTCGTAGACCCCAGTATCCCAAGAATATGCACTGGCTTGGGTGGTGAATTGGAAACGAGGAAATCCGAGCTGTGTTGCCTCTTCTGGCGAAAGGCGATTCACTCCGGACGATTCTAGAGACCAATATGCAGTGCACTCCGGCCAACGGCAGGAGAATGGAGCGATTTGAAAGTCGGTCTCCGGACAGAGGAACAAGAAACCGGTGGGAAGGTCTTGTTTAGTTTCCGAAATTTCGAGTTCGAAGTATATGTTTCGCAGCCAAACTACACAAGAATGAAAGGATGAAATGAACCATGGGCCAAAGGTCGTACCGTAATTCTGGAAATTCGACGTGATATGGAGACGGCGGAAAATATGGTTCGCTTGGCTGAGCCAGACGTTACTGTTCAGGGACCATGATAACCGCATCTTGCTATTCGATACATCGCCGGACTGGAAACTTTGAAGGCGTCAATTAGCGGACCTGAGCCTAAATAAAATGAAATACCGGGTCCAGCCAGACTTCATGAACTCTCCCACTTCTTTTGAGGAATTCCTCCAATGGACAAAATAAAAACGAATAGGATAGGCCACTACATTCGCCAGTGACAGTGACGCAACTTCAACGGGGTCTTCAAGGGAAGGTCTCAAAGAGAAACAATATATGGCTCCAAGGTTCACAGTCGGTGAAGCCAAAATGGAGATGACCCGATGTTGCGACAGATAGCAATGACATATAGTGTGATACCCTTGCAACGGCAACGAGTCAATGATAATCTTGATAGATTCCGCCGTGTGTGGACTGAGGGAATATATTTCCGGTGAGCCAAGCGTATCCTGTTGAGGTTCGAGCCAATTTAAAGGGAATATATTCCCTTGTTGCGTGAGGTCGACGCAAAGTCGCCCAGTCGAGCGCCGTATCCAATTGGTACATTCCGATGGAACTAGAAAAATGAATGGATATCGGTAACCAAGATACAACTCACGAGCGCCTGTTGGAATGCAGAATAGACGTAAGCCCGGACCGCCTGCGAGCTGGTAAGAACTTTGATCGGGGGGTGAGTTGTCCTACCTTGAAGTCCGAACTCTGTGGATCAATATCATTGAGTGGAGCATGTTGAATGTAATAGGCACTTACGCAGCACGCGTGAATATATACTGTGAAAAAATGGGAATCCTGGTAACAATCTACAAATGTTTGAACGGTATGAGATCTGGTGCAAATGTCACGATCAAATCATATTACATGGATCAAAGGCCGCACCATCATGGAAGAGCGTGGCACATATACTACCTGAACTTGCTGCACCAGAAATCTGGAGAATATTCGGATGGCTGGGTGCACACTGGTTAGAAAGATGGACGGCGAAAAACA